>APFE031520244.1:66123-183373 GCA_000404065.3 Pinus taeda
TTCCTGAGTCTTGGGACACACCTCCTTACTTAGTTTGAAATGGCTAGCCAAAGGTATACTAATTGGTTTTGCATTCTATATATTATATCTTTTCAACACCTTTTCTATGTACTCACTATGAGACAATGTTAATTTTCGATTCTTCATGTCTCTAATTATTCTCATACCAAGGATTTGTTTTGCAGCACCCAAATCCTTCATTGCAAATGAGTTTGCCAATTTTCTTTTGAGCACATTTATTTCATGCATGTTAGAACTTGCAACAAGCATGTCATCTACATACAATAACAATATAATATAGTTGCCATCATTTTTCCTTTTGATATAAACACAATGATCAGAGTGAAATCTAGTATAGCCTTGTTTAGACATAAACCTATCAAATTTAGATACCACTGCCTTGGAGCCTATTTTAAGCCATACAAGCTCTTCTTCAACACGCACACTAGCTTCTCCTTCCCTTTTACCTCATATCCTTGTGGCTGCTACATATATATCTTTTCATCCAAATTCCCATGGAGAACGGTTGTCTTACTCAAGATCCAAATCTTCAGTTGCTACTAGAATTAAAATAGTTCTTATTGAAGTCATTTTAACAACAAGAGAAAATATCTCATCAAAGTCTATACCCTTTCTCTGGAAAAACCCCTTCACCACAAGTCTAGATTTATACATTTTTCTACCTCCATCTTCTTCCTTCAACTTGCAAACCCGTTTACTCTGCAATGTTGTTTTACCTGTAGGCAACCTGACTAAGTCCCAAGTCTGGTTATGTGTTAAGGAGTCCATCTCTTCTTTCATGGCTTGCTCCCACTTCTTCCTAGTTTCTACTGGCACTGCTTCTTCATAACACTCTGGTTCACTAGAATCAGTCAACCTACATAATATAATGAAGGAGAGTATCGTTCAGGGGGTCTACTTATCCTGGTAGATCTTCTACCACCACTTTCAGGCATTTGAGGTGCTTTTTGCTGTTGTGGTTGTTGTTGTTGTTCTGGCTATTGATCATTATGATTTTCAGACACCTTCACTTTTTCTGTGATCTCATCAAGCACTGTGTATTCTCTGTTTGTTTTCCCGTTTCTTTTCCTGCATCTTATCGTTATACAAAACCTTTTCATTGAATATAACATCTCTGCTCCTAATGATTTTGTGTTTTTCATAATCATAAAAGCGATAACCAAAATCATTAACACCATATCCAATAAAGGTACATTTCTTTGATTTTGCCTCAAGCTTTATTCTATTTTCTTTATTAATGTGGACAAAGGCTTCACAACCAAATGTCTTTAAAAATGAGTAGTTTACCTTTTTACTTGTCCACGCCTCCTCTGAAATACCACCATCCAAGGAACTTGAAGGCCCTCTGTTTATTAGATAAACAACAATATCTACATCATCTGCCCAAAATTGTAGAGGAAATCTTGCATGCAATCTCATGTACCTTGCATGCTCCATGATTGTCCAGTTCATCATTTCTGACACACCATTTTCTTGTGGTGTTCTTGGAACTATCTTCTCTTTGCGAATTCCATTCTCTGAATAATACCTATCAAACTCTTTGCTGTAATATTCACCTCCATTGTCTGATCTGAGACACTTCAACCTTTTTCTTGTCTCATTTTCAACCAAAGCTTTCTATTTCTTAAAAGTATCAAATACATCAGATTTATTTCGATCACAATAAATCCAGTTTTTTCTTGTTGCATCATCAATAAAAGTAACATAATAACGAGAGCCACCAAGAGATGATACCTGAGCAAGTCCCCATACATCTGTATGCACAAGCTCTAATTTTTCGCTCTTCTTTTTTTTCTTTCCAACTCTGAGAAATCTGACTCTCTTCTGTTTTCCATAAATGCAATTCTCACAGAAGTCCAAATCAACATTCTTCAAACCCGGCAACAAATTCCTTGAGTGAAGAATCTTCATCCCCTTCTCACTCATGTGCTTGATCCTATGATGCCACAATGTCGTATCTTCTCCTGTAGAGGTTAAAACATTAACATAATTAGAAATACCATTGAATACATACAATGTACCAACCTTTTCTCCTTGTGCTATTACTAGGGCTCCTTTAGTGACCTTCTAGGTTTTATCTGTAAAAGTAGTTACACAACCTTCACCTCTCAACTGTCGTGTTGAAATCGTATTGTTCTTCAGATCTGGAACATGCCTTACCTCCTTCAACAAGCATTGATTTCCATTCTACTGCTTTATGAAAATTGTACCCATTTCAATGATTTTACAGGGTTTATCATCACCCAATCGAAACTGTCCAAAATCTTCTTGAACATAATCATGAAAATGTTTCCTATCAGGTGTGGCATGGAATGAGGCCCCTGAATCTACCACCCATGCATCAATAATATTTTCTAATGAAAGAATCAAAGAATCTTGCAATACATCACCTATCACATTTGCTTCATGATTGTTTTCTTGTTGCACGTCTCCTTCTTTTCCCTTCCGAGACTTGCAGTCTTTCTTCAGGTGTCCTTTCTTCCAACATTTCCAGCACACTATCCCCAATCTGGACTTGGATCTGCCTTTCCTTGACTTACTATGATATCCTGGACTCTTTCCTCTTTCCATTTTTCTTCCCCTAGTCTCTGCAGTCAAAGGATTACCTGATGTCTCACCAGAGCTTTTTCGTCGCATTTCCTCGTTAAGGATTGCACTGACAACATCATCAAACTTTAAAGTACTAGATCCAAAGACAGAGTTACTAATGGCCATAACTAAACCATTCCAACTTTCTGGCAATGAGCATAGAAATAACACAGCACTAACTTCATCATCAAAAGTTACCCCTACAGAACTTAACTGATTGGTAACTATATTAAATTCATTTAAATGATCAATAATAGATCCACCTTCTGACATCTTCATATTAAATAAATGCTTCATAATAAGTAGCTTATTTGAGGTTGAGGGTTTTTCATATAATTTGGCCAATGCCGACATTAAACCATTTGTTGTCGTTTCCTTTGAAATATTAAACGCTACCAATGTTGCTAGGCACAACCGTATTGTTCCAAGTGCCTTTTTGTCAAGAATATCTCATTCTATGTCTGTCATACTCGCCAGCTTCTTTGTCTTTCCGCTCAATGGTAGGTATAGATCTTTCTGGTACAAATAACCTTCCATTTGCATCTTCCGTAGCTGGTAGTTTTGGCTGCTAAATTTTTCGACCCTAAACCTACCATCTTCCGCCATTGCTCCCACTCGAACTAGGAACCCTTCTCTCCTGTGAGTTTATTAGCCAAATAGACCTTTGGCTCTGATACCAGTTGTTAGAAAATTATATATTACAGAGCAATGGAACACATAAAATATATTGCAAAAATATAAGCACGGAAAATGCATAAAACAAAAGAGACATAAATATACGTGGTTCACCCAATTTGGGCTACCTCCACGGAGAAAAAACTAGTCCTTCCTTTTATATTATTCAGCAAAATGAAGAGGTACAACCTACAACAGATCTGTTGTAATTCCCTCTTTGCTCTCACACAATATCCTCTCTCTTTCTCGCTCAGAATACAGATATACATAGTCGCAATACAATTCCCTCATATATAGCGAGGGGTTGCCTTCTAGGGAAAAAAACCCTAAATTAAACATAGCTTCTACTGTCAGATCTCTGCCTAATGAACAACCTAGATTGACTACGAAATTACAACATTTTACAAGGCAATTTTACATCTATTTTTAGCTTTGAGGCGCTACCCCCGATCCCCCGCTGGGGGGGGGCTCAAAATAATCGCCATAGCCCCCCCTGGACCTGCATAAGGGCGTACATTTTACAGGCGGTATTGCCGCCACATTATGAACTGGGTCCAATGTGGCGATACCTCTGAATAAAGAAGATAATCAGGCTCCACACCCAACATTTTGATACCTTCTTAATATGATTTAAGAGATTATCCATACTTATTTTTTGGTGAAAGGTTACTTGATCAAATACTGAATGATTAAAAGGGAGATACCCAACACACTGAGAGAAGAGATTAGAAACTCTATGATGAGAAGAATGCCTTGGAATTAACTATAGAATTCTGCTTGATTATTTGTCATCTTCCCAAGTTCCATCAATACTCTAGAACTTTGAATTCTTCGAGGCCATAAAGGACCCCTCCCCTCTTGCCGTCCCTCAAAGTCAAATCATAATTAATTCATTTATAATATGAAAATTTATGGATAAATATGGATTTAAAATAAATTTAGGTTGGTATAAAATTTATTTAAAAAAATTATGTTAATCGTAAATTTTCATATATATTCCTCGATGGGGGTGTCGGAAATTGGATTGACGACGAGGGAATTGGTCAACACCTCCCTTCCTATGCGACATTAATGCAAGTTGAAGATTTGGTGATTGCTTCACTTGGGATCCGACTAATGAAGCTTCTCGGGGATCCCATGCCTTTTAATTCCTTAAGTGTGCGAAGGGAGATAGCCTTTGGGTTAAGTGCATCAAGCAAAATGAGAGCCAAATGGAGAGTTTTTGTTGTGGAGTTAGATTGGTTTGAGAAATTTTGAGGATGGGGCTCATGGAGACTTTAGGATTCCTGGATTGAAGGCAAAGCGATTTCTCTAGAACCTGGGTAATCAAAATTTAATTGACTACTCAGACCTTTCCTTTCTGCGTGAGTGGATCGGAGCTTCGTGAACTTTCCTAAACTAGTGGGCAGTCTTGACACCCTTGTGGAAGTTCCCGGTGGAGCCTGGCCTAGAGGTCTGTGTGGAATTGAAGAAGAGTTGGGCTTTCGAGACATAGACTCTTAGAGGGTTTGAAGCATTCTTTCTACGAAAATTTCTAAAATGGAAATCCTACTGCAGTGATTAATATGACTTCTTCTACTTATTCCATCAGAGATAACTTATCTATTGTATTCTTACGACAAATATCAAAACACATTCTACTACAACCTTCACAATTAAAACATTGCATAAATTAAATGTAAGAAAAATGATGGCACATATGCAAACACCATAACACAATTATTTTTGGACAATTGTCCCTGGAAAAACCCAATGCGGGAAAACCAGTTTAACAGATGAGAGTTTTATTATTCTTCGGCATAAATCAACATGTACAAAATTTCACCCAACAGTATAGATCTGAGAAATATTTACAGACGTTCCTGAGCAAGTGTCTGACTTGAGAGAGAGGTTCCTTGACCCTCTGTGTCTCTCTAGCTTGCTCAGTGTCAATTTCTTTGGCCTCTGGACTAGCCTGCGCAATGCTTGCATCACTCAGGCCAGCGCTGCCTCTCCCAATGTCAATTTGCCCAACACTGTTCCTTTTGCTGCTTTGTGTCTTTGTCCCTGTCTCCCTTACTGATGTTGAACCCTCTTTGTCTCTCCTTCACCTGTAACTCTCCCTTTGAATCGATTTTCTCTTGCTGAACTTCGACCAGTGAGAAAATCAATTTCTCTTGGGCAACTGAGTATCTTCTCAGTGTATCTTTCAAATGACCCTAAAGTCACTTCTTATATATGCCTATTGAGCAATCAACAACCTAGATTAAAACATAATCAAAGGCTTAGAGAGTTTTGACTTGACCCATGACTTTTTTCTAGAAATTTCACCCCTGATTAAATTAATACCCATTAATATTTTAATTTTCCTAAGTTTAGACTTAGGAACCCATTAAAATATTAATTATTTTAATAAAATCACTTATGGGTGGAATTTCCCAAAACACTTTCTGGGTTCTTTGGAATACCTGTGCCCAAGCCCCTTTACAAAATTTTAGGCTTAGAGCACATTCGATGCTACCCCAAATCAACACTCCCTCTTAGCGGGGAATGTGTTCTAGCAATATACTGCCTCTCTGCATATTGCTCTGACTCTGAATCATCGTCTCTGCGTTGTTGATGCCTAACATGTTGTCCATCAATTACTGCACTACTGCTACTACTCTACTACTTTATTGCCATATATTCTGATTCTCTTGAACTTAGTGCTACCGATTTCTGCTTGCTGCTGCACCAGGATATCATCCCCGATCCAACACTGAAGTAGTGCCCAAAGGTACTTTTTCAGTCTACTGAATTTCCTGCCCAATCTAGATCGATGAACCCATTCAAGCTAACATCCTCTCCTCTCGAGTACTTCAACCCATATTCGACTGTTCCTCGTACATACCTAAGTATGTGTCTAGTTGTTGCCTAATGCACTCTTTTCGGTTCCACCATGAATTTACTAAGAGTGCTAATAGCAAAACAAATGTCTGGCCTAGTGTTGACTAGATACATAAGTGAACCAATGAGTTGTTTGTATAAGGTGGGATCTACTTATTTATCATATGATGCATCTATTTTCTTCTAGTTGGTGATCATAGGAGTAGCCATGGGTCGGTAATCCTGCATTTTGAATCCCTTCAGAATATCTGTAGCATATCTTCCTTAACTAAGGAAGATCTCCCCATTCTTCTGCCAAACTTCAAATCCTGGAAAATAATGCATCAATCCCAAGTCCTTCATGTCGAATTCGGCTTCAAGATTCTTCTTGCAGTCCTGGATGAGCCTAGATGATCTAGTTAGAAACAGGTCATCTACTTACAGTACCAAAATAAGTGGCTCATTCTCTACCAATAAATAGTAGAGATTGGGATCAACATGACTCTTGACAAATCCCAACTGTTGCAAGTAACTATCAAAGTGCCTGCTTGAGCTCGTACAAGGATTTCTTTAACCTGAAAACATGAGACTTCTTCTCATTAGTTTCGAAGCCTTCAGGATGTTCTATATACACCTATTCTTTTATCACCCCATTCAAGAATGTTGTCTTGATCTCCATCTGGTGAATCTCCCATTCCATTTGAGCTGTTAGGGATATAACAGATCTAATAGAGGTGTAACGAGCAACTGGGTAAAGGTCGCTTCATAGTCTATTCCTTATTTCTAAGCATACCCCTTTGCCACGAACCTTGCCTTGTAATTCTCTATGCTTCCATATGCAACATACTTGATCTTGTAGATCCATCGCAAACTCACAACTAATCTATTTTCTAGTCTATGTAATACTTCCCAAACATCATTTGTCATGATGGAGTTATACTTTTCCACCATTGCATCCACCCACACTTGGTGTTGAACAACTTCCTAAAATCTAGAGGGTTCTCCAACTTGAGCTACCAATGCTTGGTATCTATCTGGTTGTTCGTGTTGCCTCTTCTCGTCTCTAGGAGCTCCAACAAACTCCTCTGCATCCCTCAGTGTCTACTGCACTTCTCTGCTCGTTCTACCACTAGTGGTGGGAGGTTCAACCAATTCTTCCTCCTCACTTAGTTGTTCCATCTATTGAGAAGCATATGCGTTTCGTCCCTCTGAGGAAATACTGGTATTGGTCACTGTACTTGTCCCAGGTATATGTTCTCTTGCCCGTCCTTCTTTCTGCCCCTATTGTTCTTGGACTAATAAAACATCCCTTGACTGATCTTCTGCAGACATTTCATTTGATTTCCTGTAAGCTCTGTCTTCCATGAACTTTGCATCTCACCTTAATAAAATCTTCTTGCTGCTTGGAATGTAGATTCTATATGCCTTTGAGGTCTCGTTGTATCCTACGAGATGCCCCTTCTCTGTAGTTTGATCCAGTTTTTTATGCTTCTTGTCTGGAATGTGGCAATAGGCCATGCTTCTAAATATCCTGAGATGACTGACTTCCGGCTTCTTCCCTGTGAATACTCCTTCGGGAGTTTTATTCCCCAATGCCTTATGAGGAGTTCTATTATGAATATATACTGCCGTGTTACAAGCTTCTGCCCATAGATACTTAGGTAGATCTTGATCATACAACATGGCCTTAGCTTCCCCAACAATAGTTCAGTTCTTCTGTTCTGCCACTCCATTCTGCTCCGGGTTATATTGAGTTGTCCACTCTCTTTTGATACCCTCCTTTCCACAGAAATCTATGAAATATTTGTATGTATATTCTCCACCATTGTTTGATCGCAATACCTTTATATTTTTCCCTGTCATATTTTCAACAAGAGCCTTGAACTCTCAGAAATGATCAAAGGCCTCATCCTTGGTCTTTAAGAAATAAATCTAGGTTTTTTCTGGAGTGATCATCGATAAAAGTGACAAACTATTCACCACCACTTAGAGCCCTTGTGGACATAGGACTGCATATATCTGAGTGTATTAGTCCTAATACATCCCTTTCTCTATTTTTATTTCTAGGAAAAGCTACTTAGCATACTTTCCTAGAACACATCCTCTGCATAAGTCATCATGTTCATTGCTTAGGACTGGGACCCCTGTAACAGTCTCTCTAAGCATTGTCAGTGCTCCATGGTGTAAGTGCCCCATTCGCCTGTGCCATAATTCATTTAGCTCCTTCTCACCATTATAGTTGTTGTCTATCAGTGCCATTGGTGATTTGAGCTTCAACCTATACAACTTGTTGCTTCGAACCCCAATTTGCTTTTTCCTCTTCTAGCCTGGATGCTTAACATATACTTTATTTCTGATGAAGTATACATCATATCCCTTGTCCTGTAACTGGGGCACTGAAATTAGATTCATCCATAATCCTGGCACATGCAGAAAATTGGTGGCTCGGATGTCGGTCCCTGCTTCCATCTGAAAATATATGGTGCCTCTCCCTACGGGAGTACACTTCGTTCTATTTCCCATAGTTATGTGGAAGTCGATATGTTCTTCTTGATAGCTCGAGAAATGTTCTCGTACTCTAGTCATATGAACTGAAGCCCCACTATCAATGTACCAAACATACGCTGATGCTGAATTAGCTAAGCACACGAATTCTTCATCTAATCTAGTAGACAAATCTTGGAAATTTTGAGTATCCATATTGTGCCAATTTCTAATGCTAACCTATCCTAACAGTTGTTGTAGGAAAAACTGCATCTTCCTTGCCGAGTCTTCTGTTGCATAGTTCCTTCTACCATTGATAAATTTCTACATGAAAGACTTACCTCTCTGTCGGCTCTCTCAGAGAGAGTTTTACCACGAAATCCAATCTCTTTGGTTTGAACTTCTCAATCCTTTGGAAGATTCAAATTTATGCCCTTGCAGGGATTTCGAATTCCCTTCCTTTCTCAACATTGGATCTTTTGGCTTTTCTCTTCAGCTTCCCTGTAGCTCCAATACCATGTGAAAATTTCTAAAATGGAAATCCTACTGCAGTGATTAATATGACTTCTTCTACTTATTACTTCAGAGATAAGTTATCTATTGTATTCTTACGACAAATATCGAAACATATTCTACTACAACCTTCACAATTAAAACATTGCAAAAATTAAATGTAAGAAAAATGTTGGCACATATGCAAACACCATAACATAGTTATTTTTGGACAATTCTCCCCAGAAAAACGCAATGCGGGAAAACCAGTTTAACAAATGAGGGTTTTATTATTCTTCTGCATAAATCAACATGTACAAAATTTCACCCAACAATATAGAACTGAGAAATATTTACAGACGTTCCTGAACAAGTGTCTGACATAAGAGAGAGGTTCCTTGACCCTCTCCGTCTCTCTGGATTGCTCAACATCAATTTCTTTGGCACCTGGACTGGCTTGCACAATGGTTGTGTCACTCAGGCCAGCGCTGCCTCTCCCAGCGTCAATCTACCCAATGTTGTTCCTTCTACTACTCTGTGTCTCTGCCCCTGTCTCCATGATTGATGCTGAACCCTCTTTGTCTCTCCTTCACCTGCAACTCCCCCTCGTAATCGATTTTCTCCTTACCGAAATTCGACTAGTAAGAAAATCGATTTCTCTTGGGCAACTGAGTATCTGCGTGATGTATCTTTCAAATAACCCTTAAGTCCCTTCTTATATCTACTTGTTGAGCAATCAACGACCTAGATTAAAACATAATTAAAGGCTTAGATCATTTTGACTTGATCCATGGATTTTTCTAGAAGCTTCACCCTTGATTAGATTAATACCCATTAATATTTTAATTTTCTTAAGTTTAGACTTAGGAACCCATTAAAAAGATTAATTATGTTAATAAAAATCACTTATGGGTGGAATTTCCCAAAACGCATTTTGGGTTCTTTGGAATCCTTGTGCCCAAGCCTTCTTGCAAAATTTGAGGCGTAGAGCACATCCGATGCTACCCCAAATCAACACTGTTAGACAACTCACATGATACTATAAGTATTTAATCTTGGGATAACTTTCATTATTTTATGGAGTTGCATTTGTGGGGCTTATGGTAGTTGGTATGAGGCGTGTTGCATAAGAGTTTGAAAGTCTACAGGGGGCCAGGTGGATCTTGGGATGTTTAATGTTCCCCCTTTTGCACTTCAGTCCCTAAGGTCTTGGTTGGTGTGGGTCTGTCTGCTTAGGGGATTTTCTCATTGGAGGTGGTGGGTTGTTTTTGTCCCAACGGTCTAGCTCATAACATAGTGGTGGGGTGGCTTGTCTACTCAAAGGGTGGCCATGCAATAAAGGGTCATGGTCTAGGCGTTGTTGGAATTTTAATAAAGGATGACATGGGCCCAAAAGGTAGTAGAGACAACTCGCTGGCAGTGTGGGGTTTCAAGTGCTCAACTGAACAGAAGGTGAGGGCGAGTGGTATGCCCAAGTGGACTCAAAGTCCGAATAGGGTCTCTGGTTTGGAGGAGTTAAGTCGACGCTGCTTGGTGGACAACGAGGTAGCTATGATTCGCCAGCATGGGCGAGCCTGTCGCAAAGGTGATTAGAGAGGTCAGGCGGAGAGTCATCATGTTGGGCAAGTGGATGACAGAGAGGAGCTCGAGAAATAGTTGAGAAACTCACCTGGAAGCGTTGATCTTCCGCCACCCTTTGATGTTCTTGAAGCTCAAATTCATCAACTAGAAACCATGGTGGAGGAATTGGCTCATGACGGACACAATGATCACAATGAGATCATCTCTTTCATGAATGATCTCTAGCATAACCATTGGAACATGTTGGACATAATGGTTTTTCTCCGACGAGGTCAGAAGAGGCTACAAGCGAGGGTTGACAACATGGAAGGCATGATGGCCCATATGGAGGCTCATATTCATGAAGCCTTCAATTAACTACATGGAGACGAAATGGAGGACCTGGGGCTGGGTAATTCAACTGGTTAGTTATGGAAAATGGGTGTATTTTGATTATGGGTCAGTGTGGTCTTAGTGGGAAATCCATGTTTGGTCGATTAGCTCTGTTATGTTGATATCTTTACTTTTTTGTCAGTATTCTTTAGCCAATAAGTTTAATAAAAATGAAGCTATATATATTTTACATCCAAACTCAACACAATACAATATTTTCTTAAATAATAAAAAATTATTAACTTACACTATATATAAATTTTACATTATATATATAATTGAATAATCTCTTAGCCTTTAAAAAATATAAATTTAAAATAAATTTTAATTGATTTAATTCTTTTAAATATCATAACATCCACCTATAAAATTATTAATGGTTATTAATATTTTTATATAATATTATGTTGAAGTTGATAACATTTTTTTTCATATTTAAAGCACTCTAACTACTTTCCATAACAACATAAGAAAGTTATTATTATCAACTCAAATTCAACTTTTAAATAATTAGAAAAATACTTTACTACTTTCCATACAAATAAATAAAAAGGTTATTATGGTAAGTCAATTTCATTATTGAAAATAAATTTAAAACTGTATAGGTTAAAAATTTAGAAAAAAATTCAATCACCCTAGGTTAAAATATATTTATGAACACTATATTAATATAAAAAGATATTTATGAACACTATATTAATAATATATAATTAATATTATTGTAATTTATTTATTATGTGTTTGACAGTGTTGTTGATATATTTTTTAGTTAAATTTGTTTGAAATCGAGTAGAAATTGGTTGGAATTATAAGTTTGAGTTGTGAATTAGAAGTGAAACCTGCCATATACATATTCTTAATAGGTAATTAGTGGCATCATTTTCCTTGAGTTTAACTGTTTTTATTATTAATTTAACAATTAAATTATGATAAATTTTCTCACTATTTAAAAAAATTTGAATTGTGAATTCTCCATATATAAATGCTCCTAAATTTTACAAAATACTAAAATTATTTATGCATTAACAACATTTTAAACCATAAAAAAATTACAATTTAATTAAAAAACAAAAAACTGAGCAGAATATGAAATCCACGTTGTAAAACTTCATGATGGTGGTGTATCATATACCCATGTTTTTTGACTGGCAGTTTGTTGTGCATTTGTACTTGTTTTCTTTACTGAATTAATGCTATAGGCTGAGCATTTGTACCGGTCTTTTTCTTGCTGAATTGATAAGCTGGACAACCAATCCTCGTAAATCCTCGTGTAAAATCAGGTGATGTGAAAGGACTTTGTCAATGGCATCAATAGCGAAAACTTTTGACAGAGAAATGGACCACACCCTTCATAACAGGTGTTCCCCGTACAATCGATACTTTTTCTCGATCGGATCTCCAATGACTGTTAAATGAATCTACCCATTAACGGAGGACTGCAGCACTCCTCCCATTTTCTGTTTTCATTCCACCAACTCGCCGGGATAGCGAGTCGAACTTGCTCGAGGGTTGTCCGCCCGAGGTTCGATCCCCTGACCTGTAAGTAGCTGGGCAAGAAATTAGTTCCAATTTTTTCTTGGGTTACTGACCGTTTTATTCTTACTATGGCTGTATGCCGCTGCGTGTAATGCAGGTCTTAAGATTCATGATAGCCAGCTCTTCCGTATATATGGACTGATTCCCATTTTACAGACTGGTTAGCGAGTTTGAGGTGCTCAATTGGGCCCAGGGTTCGATCCCGTGACCTGTAAGTAGCCGAGCAAGAAACGAGCTCGAAAATTTTCTTGGCTTACTGACCGTTTTATTCTTACTATGGCTGTATGACGCTGTGTGTAATGCAGGTCCTAAGATCCCTGATATCCAGCTCTTCCGTGTATATGAACTCATTCCCATTTTACAGACTGGGTAGCGATTTTTGAGGTGCTCAATTGGGTTTTATTATTATTGTTATCTCTACCAAAGGTTTCAGGTCCTGTAGCTTTAATTTCAATCTATGATGATTTTAAAGGATATCTGTCTGTGCGGTTGTGGGTAGATACAATATAATCATGGGGAGAGGGAAGCGAGAGATGAAGAAAATAGAGAACACGACGAGGAGGCAGGTGACATTGACCAAGAGGAGACGCGGCCTGTTCAAAAAAGGCCAAGAGTTGGCAATACTGTGCGATGCCAGCGTTGGGATTGTTGTTTTTTCTGGCTCGGGAAAGCTCTTTGAATATTCCAGTTCCAAGTATGTATTCCTTAGAGTTCCTCCTGTACTGTTGAGCTGGAACTGTCTGTTTGCCTATTTTTTTAAAATCCAGAACAATAATGGAGATCATAAAGGGTCGAAAATATTTCAGAACCATAGAAGAGTCGAAAATGGGTTAGTTTGTTTAATGTGGGGGAAGAAGCGAGATCCTCTGGAAGAGAAAATTCTGCCATTTTCTGCAATATTTTCATTTTTTCCCCAGAATATGTGCAATTTTTCTAAGATTTGCATAAGAAAATATTTAAAATCTTCGTAAATGAAAAACAAATATTATAATTTTGAAAGATCCATTCATCCTTTTTAACTCTTTTTCCTTTTTTTCTGTAATGTTTCGTTTTTCTACTCAAAAACATGCTATTCACAATTGATGGGATATTTGTCAAAATTTGAAATGGATTTGCAAGTAGTCTCAGTGTCACCCATTTTTTTAGTGTAGAAGGATACCAATAATATGAAAGCAAGTCCTATCACCAATTTCAGTTTTTGGAGTTTTGGCGATTAGAATCAATTTGCGATACCAGCAATATGAAAGCAAGTCTATCGCCAACTCCAACCTCTAGAATTTTGGAAAATATGAAAGCAAGTCCATCATAAACTCCAACTTCCAGAATTTTGGTGTTTGTAATCCATTTACAAATAATTCTACAATATATTTTCTTAAAAAAATTAAAATCTTTAAAATTTCAAATCTTTCTCATCCTTCTTGGCATTAACCAAATACCCAACTTTGCAAGTTTAATCTAGCTTTAGTCTAATTTTATTCAAAGTATAAGCTTTGGATCTTGATGCCAAGTTCTCTCCAGTCTGCTTCTTGCTTGTTGCAAAGTTCACTGTGGCTGTAGCCTAAGTTGCTTATTTCAAAGTTCTATCTGGGTGTAGTCCAAGAGAGGCTTCTTGCTTAGTGAAAAGCTCACTCTGGCCTTATTCCAATTGCCAATCTTGAAACTCTGGCTCGATTTAGCTTTATTGTAGAAGGGGCTTCTTGCTTGCTCAAACAAGCAAAAGTTCGCTCAGGCTTATTCAGACTGTAAGCTTTGAAAGAAACTTCACCGTAGGTTTAGGGTTAGAGATGTTTCTTGCTTATTCAAATTATAAGTTTTGAAGCAAAGTTCACTTTAGGTTTATTCAAACCATTTTGAAGCAAACTTCACTTCAAGCTTATTCAAATCAGAACCAGTAAGTTTTGCAGCAGAATTCATTAGTTCACTTTAGGTTTATTCAAACCATTTTGAATCAAACTTCCCTTCAAGCTTATTCAAATCAGAACCAGAACCAGAACCAGTAAGTTTTGCAGCAGAATTCACTGTAAGATAATCAAACTGGAAACCAAATAAACTGTATATTACTGATTATCTTCAATCAATAATAAAGAATGTGTACATATTAATATATACAAGAAACAGTTAAATTAATTTCCCAGTATTCTTAGACTTCACTAATTACTCAAACTAATTCAAACTTAATCCCAAGAATTAGCAATCTCACATTCACTTTATCTTTACTATAAAAGGTTATTTCTTAGTCAGACCTACCGTTTCAAGACTCATGCTTGCTTTGTACGAGGGTTTTTACATATTCTGACACTCTGAACTCCCAACAACACTGGTCCATGTATAAAATGTGTTTGAACAAACTTTGATATTATTCCCATATTCACTTCAAACTAAATATAATAGTCAACTGGGTATGGTTCTCGAAATGGAAGGAATGTTGGCAGCGCAGTCCTGAACATTCCGGAAAGCTTATGCTGGGTCAAAAGCAGTCCTGAAAAATTATTCTGGTTCTTAGGATGACACTGTAGCTTATGCTTGGTCAAATGCTTATGGATTGTTGGAATTAATTAATAATTATTGTCAACAGTATCATGCTAGCTTTGTATACCTACAGAGTGTGATTTTAAGCTCATTTCCTCTATGTCCATGATGTTTGGAGCTGATAATTATTCATGACATCATCTTTGAATATTTCTGACATCATCCTAAGGAGTTTTATGCATCAGTTTGAGAATCATAATGTTTTAGTTGTGGTCTTGTATTCAATTTTTAATGCAATGGTTTTCAAAGCTAATCACCCATCTTTATTTATTTGCCAAAAAAGTGTGATGATCATTTTCCTAGGTCTGCCAAAATTCTTTGTTTATGTTTACTATTTAGATTTAGATTGGAACTTGTAATAAATGTTTCATCCATTTTACTTTAACGGGAGTTATTTTTAGCTTATGTTTAATGGTTTTTATTGGTACTTTTATTTTTCATTTTCAATTATAATTATAATTGTTTCTTATTTTTCACTTTCACTCCTAATTATTCTTCTTTCACTACTAAAATTATAACTGGTTTAAAAATATATGATTTTTATTATTCATATTATTAGTAATAAATTATTTAATAAATCATGATTTCGATAACTTAATAGTATGATAGACAAAAAAATTTAAAAATTGATTTCAAATTAAAAAAATATTATAAAATTAAAATTACAATTAACCCTAAATTTAAATATTAATATTAGTGTTTTTTATGAAAGAGATGTAAATTCATGTGTAAAGCTTTATAATATAAAAAAAAATAAATAAATTAAAATAATGAAATAATAAAAATGATAAAATAAATAATTAAAATAAAGTTGAGGTAAACTATTATAGTGGAGGCTTTTGTGAAAAGAGTAATTTTGTTATTGCATTTCTGGATTGTTTATATCAAATTTTTTATGGTAAATGTTTTGAGCCAACAAATTTTGTTTTCTATTAGCCGAGATCCATCTCAACTCTTGATCTACCAAGTGTACTAGCCTAGATCTATTTAAACTCTGGATCTACCAAGTGTAAAGAGGGATCAAATCTCTTGAGGTGCAAACGACTTTTAGAGTGAGAGATTTGATATCTCTCAACTCTTGTTGGTAGATTGTGAGTTAAGATGTATCTAGAGTTGTTATAAAAAAATTTCAAAGGTTAGTTCATTGTTGTTAGTTATTATTAATCAAATATTCTACTTTCTTGAATTGTCTTGGTCATGGTTGACGGTTTACCTGATTTACTATCCACAAATTATGTTAAAAAACCATGATAGAAAAATAAATGATTAATAATTAGCATATATAAATTTAAAATTACTTTGTCCAACTTTAATTTTTAAATTTTTAATTTTATCTTTCTAAAATTAGTTATTCATAAAAAATATAACAATTTATAATATCATTTTCAATCTCCATACCATTGTTACACTATAATATATATTAGTGAATCAATATTCTATAAAGTATGTAAACTATAATTCAAAATTAATAAAATGTAATAAATTTAAAATATTATCAATACAATATATAATGATAATTAATAATCTTATCTAATATTAATTATACATCGTTAAGTATTTTATTATTATTAATAGTATTAATAATAATTATATATTTTATAATTTAAATATAAAACATGTTATTTAATAATACATTATTAAAAATATTGAAAATAAAAAAAAAAATAAAAAAATTATATATTTAGATATTTATAATAACATATATTTAAAACAATTAAAATTAAATTTGATGTAATTTGATGTGGATTTATCGAGTAGGATATGAAATGTGTAAATTTTTTGATATGTGGAATTAAATGATAACATATTTACATGTTAAGAAGTCTATGGATTTGGATTTTAAATGGATCTAGGTTGGTTATTGTTGCATAAGTGTAGGGATGAATTTTAAAGCGCAATATGGGATAGATGGTGGCTCATAGCATTATATATATATAGTGCTAAACCCATAGAGGTTTTGAATGGACAACCTTCACACAAAGAGTGCCTTAATAGTACATTCTATAGCAAGTGCATGTGCTATTGCAAACTATTACACACCTCATGGATGAAATAAATTGCAATTATATTATAATAAGCAAAGTTATATTTTTCAAATGCTTTATCAAAGTTGTACATATAAGAATTCAACTTCTAAATTTCTCTTCGAAAAGGTATATATACATATCATCACTTCAATACCTCAGTGAATTCTCTTAACAAAAAAACTTTTCAATTATTAGCTACATAAGGAGCTCAAAGACATGAACAATTTATATAGGTCCCACTTTCTTTCCATCAGGAACAATGTTCCCTATTTACTTGTAAATCCAATAATAAGAAAGATCATAAACACAAAATAAAGCTATTATCATAAAAGAGTCGCCGTCAATCTTAGAAGAATTTCAATAAAATGACACCATGAAGGGGGGATGTTAATACTATGAAACTAGACCACCTTGTTCCACCTAAATGTACTACTACCCTTGAGTCATTTGAATTCCTAATATAATCATAGCATCATCAACTATATTCCTTTCCTTGTACACATGAGAGAGAGAGAGAGAGAGAGAGTTAAAAATAAGATTTGTGCATTGAAAGTTATCCAACAAAGAGTCTAGTAAGAACACTTTATATAGTTCTTTTCCTTCATCATCAACTTGATCACAAGCAAAGAATAACTAAAGATCTACACATTAGGATTTTCTTTGTTTTTTAATTGGAACAGGGAAGTTTTTATGTTAGGAATCTGTGCATGGGAACATGGCCATACAACAAAGAGTACAAAAATGGTAGCTAATGTTATTGAGAACTACAAAGTAGTAGGGTTTGTTTGCATGCATAAACCAGAGCTTTCTAACAACATAAGTTGCAAAAATGACATATCTAGGTACATAGATCCTCTAGAAGAGATCCAAAATCTTCATACATTTATAATGCATATGCACTATTTGTAGGAGAGAAAGTGTTTATCTTTTCCCAAATCAATGCTCTCTATAGGAGACACAATGACATTTAAGTTTGGAAGGGCAATAATAGTAGAATTTACAGAAGCCCCTCGAGAGGATTGACTTAATTATGCTGATTGACTGAAAATTGGAGATCGTTGAGTTTCCAAATAAGAGAAGAAAGTTCATCTTCAATATTGTGCAGTTTAACTGTATGTTCCACCAGAAGCTTCATTACCACAGGCGGGGTGGAGATTGTCTCGCTGTGATGGATTTGAATTTGAAAAAAGCTCCTGTTGCAATTGACATATTTCCTCAGAGCATATCGGTTAAATAACCTTCCCTATGTCCTTTGATCTATATCCAAAACACTAAAACAGATAGAGGGGATTCCAATCCAAGAACAATCTTGGAAATCACCACTGAGAATAGGCCTGAGAGCAGATACCCAAATTGCTTTTCCTCTGCACCAAACTGTGAGTCCAACTACCAACTTCAGTGTGACCACAATAGCCTCTTGAGGATTCTCAAAAAACAAAGTGAGAACCAAATGCCCAAAGGCCCAATGAAAGCATACTTGTTCCAAGCAATGCATAGATAATTGAACATAGTCATGGAACAAATACACAACCATGTAAGATACTCTTTTTTGATAGGGGCAATTAAGAATCCCCTTTTCACCAACGAATATAAAGAATAGTTTTAATTCCATAAGCTCAACCATAGAACTTTAGAAGGTGAGAATCATTAAAATGAAAAACATCCTTTGCCCTACATCTTTTTGGATCACCACATGCAACTCCATCAAAGAAAGTCCACACTCCATCTCTATTTACTACCTCATGCTCCATCTCTATTCACTACCTCAACAACAATATGCCTAGGGGTGTGTCCTACCTTATATAAGGAAAACTCTTAATATTCTTAGACCTTGGGTTACACATTGAAATGAAAGGATTTGCTAAGTTTCAAAAAGACTAGCATTCTTAGTCAACCATATGCCCTGGGTTAATATAATAGAGAGTGCCTTGTATGCTTTCACCAATAGATTGCTGCATTATTTTCTAAAACCTTCCTCCATAGAAACCCCATACTACACGTTTCTTAATCTAGACAAAGTTCCATTCTCTCCCCAAACTTGGACAAAGAAGCAATAATTCGTAACAAGATGATTGTTAGTGTCCTCATAGTTATTACATAAACTACACCTACTAGGAATAGTTCTATTTATTTTATACAAATTATCCCATGCCAAATCTTTTTTATTCAGTAAGAGCCACATAAAAATTTAAGTCTTTGAAGGACATTAAATTTCCAAACTTTCCTCCACCAACATTTGGATTTCCTTTGATCTCCTTATGAAATGATAGTCAAATATATAACTTATAGTATATAACAACCAGATGGATTCCTTAACCAAATAAGCTCATCATCTCTTTCTTTGAGTCTCCATTGACTTGAGTTGAGTCTATACACAAATGCCCCCAAACTTTTGCCTCACCTCTTAAATCAAAGCTTCCAACTAATAACCACCCTTGCCACTGAATAGTGGTGATATTAGGATCAACAATATGGGTAATATTTAAAAATCCCTTGTCTCATGGTGCTTCAATCATTTGATATGGAAGCATGAAATCTTTGCTACTTCCAACTAATTGGTCTTCCACCAACCTAACATTTATCTCTTTCCCCACCTTCCCCACCAAAACATCTCCAATTAAAGGGAATTCCAAGATCATTCATTTTTGATGATTGAAATATTGTGCATATTCTTTTTCTTTTGTATGTGTGTGTGTGTTGTACAACTTGGGACCATAGACTTTTCCCTTGAATTAGTTTCTAGACACTTTTGATTGCCAAAATTTTTGAAAAAATAAAATATGTTTTAAGCCCCCACCCTCTGTGGGCTTTCAAAACAATGATATTATTCCAATATTCGATCTATGGCTTATTTTAATATAAATATAGAACTTGAACACCCTGTACTTGCAAAACATGTTGTTAAACTATTTTCCACTATCAAAATCTATTCCTGAGTCTATTCTAATGCTAGATAGTTTGATATAACAAATGAATAACAAGGCCTATACTTGATATATATAGAAAACATTTAAAGATAATTTACTTGTAGTGTTCACAATAGATCAAAATAGAGTTACCCAAGCAGGATTAGGGGATGAGGCATTTGAGTTCCTTGTTGCTAGTGCTTGTTTGCTTGTTTTGTATGTTCCTCAACTACAATTAGGGTTGAGGAAGTTTCTTTTGCATCTAGTTGACTTGTAGTGCCCTCCATTCCATTTCTAGCTTTTCCTTGCTTGGCTAAGGCTTTGAATCTTACTTTGAAAACATACTTACCTAAAACTTTTATTTTCCCACCAAGAAGATCAAACTTCTCCAATTATTATATCTTAATTAAAATCTACTGTTGAGGTGTGCCCCATCCTTTAAAATGATGTGACCTATCAAAGCTTTGATAACCCATAGCAACTCTGTGGTTTTACATAATTTGGTGTCATCACTTCTTGAAAACCTAGGGTCATCGACCCACCCTGTAAACTCTTCTTCAATCTATTCCTTAGTCATGGAATTTTTATCTAGTTGGAAAGTGCTTCAAGATTATCTACTTCTTTCTTGATTTCTAGATTGAAATTAGACTGATAGAAATTCTTTGGTTTGCAGGTTTCCTTATGTGCCCAAGTCATATGTTTTTTTTCTTTTTCTTTTTTCCCTCTTTTGCGTTGGGGACCTTGGAATTAAGTTTCCTTTGCCATTGGTGTTAGGCTTAGTATAATCCAAATAGTGATCAGTTCCCCTATTCACATTTCCTTGTTGTGTGCTTTGACAAAGTGGGAACACGCCGAGAGTTAATTAAAGAAATATCCCTTGAGTAGAAGTGAAATTGGGCTCGAAAGAAAAAATCTCTTGCACTGACTTAACAAAACAAAGGAATATCATGGACAATGAGAGCTCCAAACCACCCACCCATAGTTAGTGTATTGGCATAAAAGAAAATAAATAAGGGCATCTATAGGTGTTACCATGGTGTTTTCCATGCACATGAGTCTCTTGATTAGATGGATTGGATTAACTCTTGATCAACAATTAACGAAAACCACAATTTATAAATGCTACAATAGAAAAATGAACCAACCAAAGTGAGGTACTAATCGGGTGAAGTAATCACCATTTCAAGTTTTCCCTTCTTGACTTGATATCACTAAATCTTGAAATGGATGGATTAATCAACTCACCCTAAACTATCTATAGACTCTCGACATTGGATTTAGCATTGAATGACTTGGTTCCTATGATAATTCATTCTATTCCATGACTCTTTGACCATCAAAGTAATAACCATCCTTCAGACAACATGAGAAAGTAATTAATTTCTCCTTTATTCACCTTGCACCTCTCCTTGATCTTACATGCATGTCAAGGAATGATTATGATGTCATGTCCCTACCATGTGGGATGTATCTTATTAATTAGAGATGACACCTCATTCAAGAAACTTAATAGAGAAAGATACTTAGTGTACAAACTTATCATTTTCTAGTTGAAATTCTTCCCTAAACTAATAGGAATTTGCAAGAAGTTATATTTTCACTTGATTGATTGGAGCTTTGAATTTGGAACTTTGCCTCTCTAGGTTTTGGCCATCTTTAAGATGACCTAGTAAAAATTTTGAAAAAATGAGTGAATAAAGGTGGAACTTTGCCTCCCCAAATTAACAAAACAATAATAGCAACAACAAAAACAACACAAACTAGAAAAAATGAGTTTGTTACTTATAAGCTCACTCCATATTTTTGACAAGTATATACTTATCATCTATTTATTAAACACATATTTGCATTTGTTGTTATTTATTTTCATGCATAATATTTGAGATTTGTGTTCTATGCAAAACACCTAACCCTTTTGCTTGACTTCCATTATGGCTTTGGCCACTAGAGGGAGCAACTACCCTTTCTTCCTTGAAATCACAACTTTCCATGCTTTGATTTCATTCATCAATAAATCAATGAAGTCCCAATCACCCCGCTTAGTGAAACACTTGGAGAAATATCCAAAGTTCCAATTCACATTTTGTAGCTACAAAATGTCTTTGAAGTTTGAAGAGAAAGGATTGATTGGTTACTTTACAAGAATCTGGCCATCTTCATGTGTAATGGTCGTCTCAATTGATAAAAACTAAAGGTCTCTGATTAAGGGGACACTTGCCCTCTCCTTTTGCGCATGAAGGTTTTACACATTTCTATTTGAAGAAAAGGAAGATTGAGATTTGATCTTCAGAAGTGGCCCATATTACTTGGATCTCAAAGAATGTAATTCAATTGATGGATGCCCGACATTAAGCATGAAGATGACATTTATTTTATAGTTATGGTATGGGTTTTCCTACCGCATTTGCCTCTGCAATGTTGTAATGAAGATCTAATATTGGTAACTCATCGGGGAAATACATTGATATTTAAGAACCATGAGATGGAATGTTTGCTTTGTACTTACATATGTGTTGAAGTGGATATGCAGAAGGGACTGCTTGACGTTTTCCAACTTACTTTGGATAATTGGACATTTATCTAGCAGGTGGAGTATGAGCAACTCCCCTTCAAATGAAAAATGTGCCATGCATATCGTCATTTCATAAAAAAATACCCCAAATTGGTTCCTAAGTAGGGGCCTCTAGAACTTGCTAAGTAGTGGTAACAACCAAGGAAGAAGTGTACCACTAACTAACAAGAAGCCCCTCTTTAGCTATAAATCCCTTCGGCAACTTGTTTGGGTCCATTTGGATCTGCACTCTCTTAAGGTCAACCTTCTCTTTTGGGCTTGGGTAGAAAGGGCCATGAGAAGAATATTATTGGTAATAACTATGAAGTATTATCTCACTTGGATAAATTCTAAACATATTAGGAATATTGAGGAACATATGGTTGATTTTGATAAATCCTTTGACATGCCACCTCTTGAAGATAATCTTGGAACTCATCACCCCCCCGCCGCACCTTGAGGTAAATGAATTGAAATAGGAAGATGCGATTTACTATTCCCAACTAGGGATTTGTACTCCTTTATTTTGCCTCCCTTTCTTGATTCAATAACAATTAATAGGAGATTAGATCGGGAAATGGATAAGGAAATAGTTGCAAGCACACTGAATCAAAGAATGTAGAGGAAGCCAAACAAAGATAAATGAGAAGAGCTGGCAGATAAAGAGAAGAAATTTGGCTCCCAAGCTACGATATATGGGATGTATAGTAGAGGCGTGAAAACCACATGGAACAAGAGTGGAGCAATTCCTCCTTTGGGAGGAAATACCAAAAGCACGAATAAATGATAGCAATGACATGTTTGAAATTGTTTATTGTCTATTATTGTTTAATATGATATTTGGGATTTGATCATAACTGTCACAACCTTGGTATTTTTGTAAATCCGTTCATTGAGATAGAGATAGGTCGTATGTATTAGAAATGGTTTTATCCATTGATTTGTCTATGTTTTGAAAAAGATATATATGTGTATGAAGAAATGAAACAAGGAGAGGAGAGAGAGCTTGAATGTAAAACGATACTATGAGTTATGAACAAAAATCTTGTTATTATTACTCTGTGGCATTGGTGCTAGTGTATTATTGAGCATCTCAGGTAGCTTGCTTCTAAGGAAGTTAGGGCCCCCTTCTTAGGCAATAAGGCTACATTCATAAATAGTAGGTTTATTAAGTTTTTCATTAAATGTCCTATTTGATGTTTATGCATTTCACTTTCAAGATTCCTTTTATGTTCATTAAATGTACACTTCGTCTTAGCTTATGTATCTTATGGAAACTTAGTACACATAACGAAAATGATCTTAAAGGTCATGTTACATTGCCTCTACTTGAATTCAGACCAAGCCCCATCTACTGTTCATAATTTTAGAGGAAGTGATTGTTTCTTTAGATTGTTTATGTAAGTGTGATTCAATTTTATTTCAATCAGCTCAAATTTAATCTTGCACATATTGTGCCTGTGCCTTATAAGCTTATGAGCCCCGGGTTGATGATTAAATGTTTGTGATATATTTATATATATATATATATATATATATATATATATATATATATAAATAACTCAAAATTTTGGCGCCATTGTCAAGGAAGGTGCTAAAGGGACCAAAGATTAGGTAGGTAGGTCACCTTTAAAGTACATAGCTTGGGGGAGGATAAATGATAAGATGTAAGTATGCCCTTACCTCAAAATTGTTGAAGGGGTTCTAGCCCGACACATCCTGTTTAATGGGTTTCACTAAGGCATTGTTGTTCATTTCATGCAAAGTTTTTTGTTGGTTCAATGGGCCTTCTTTTAGAGAGATGCATGTAAAGGAAAACATTTCTCATGTCAACATACAACTTGGTGACAACAAGGTCTCAAATATATCAAATATTGGAAACAAATGAAAACATTTCTGTGATTCAAGAAGAAAAAATACTGATAACCTTAAGGAATATACTTATTCTCCAGGAAGCTATAGCATAGAAAATTTTCCATCGCCAGTATAAAGAAGAGATCTAGAAGAGACCAAGCATCGAGGGAATACATTTGATGAAGAAGTTGAGCAACTTCCACCGTGTACATCACCAGATCTTGTATATAGTCAAGAGACCAACCATCAAGTGAATATGTCAAAGAAATATGTACAAATTAGGGATGATTAATAAGAGGAACAAGATAGTTATGACTATATTGAAAGATGGCTCTAGATAGTCATCAAGCCCAAACAACACCTTGTCCTTCAACATTTATTTGCACCACATCAAGAGGATAAACTAGTTCTTCATATTTAGGCATATATTAAAGCTTATATTTCAAATCTGAATATGAATTCATTTGTAATCTTGTTGCTTACATGGTTTCACTGGAAATATACCTATACTTGAGAAAACATTTCCTTTTTTCAAGTAGGGTAAAATAGTATAGTGAATAAATGAATAATCTTAGTTGCGCAAATCTTCTAGAACAACTTAGCAAGGATTTAGTTGGAAACTAAGCAATTGGCTAGATCCAAAATAAGCATGTCTCTCTAGTTCAACATAAAAAATTTTGGTTCTATATTCCTCTAAAACGGTAAGGAGTTTGAATGCTTCCTGCCATGTTCGACTTCAACATACTAATCACACGCATAAGGAATGTGGATGAAAAAAATCTTGTTTCTTTATATGGTATTTTGAGAAACATGTAATGAGGATAATTTTTTGCAAGCAACAAAAGTTTCTCTTGGAAATTTACTGTGGAGACAATATAAGTAGCATTTTTATATTTCTCAGATAATAACTATTCTCGACAAGTCTCTGGCTACAAGAAACATACACAAAGGTGGCAGGAAATCTATAGTTGATAATTTCTAACACAGGTTCTTGCAATACAAAGTCATTGATACCTGTAAGTATCAATGGTACATCAAGAAGAAACTGGAGGTAAGAATATTCTTATTCTTTCTTATTTCATTGCATACAAAGGGAATTAATATTATAAAGGTAACATTTATCTACATGCTTATGATTTTATCCTACTTAACCCAACCATTTTACGTTATGATTCTATTCAACCTTGTAATCCCTATAATTGCCTATCCATTCCTTATACCCTTATATTGTTATGATACCACATTACTTTCCTTTCATAAGACCATGTTTGTCCATTTTCTCAAAATATCCTTCGATGCGATTGAGACAATTTGACATCATTATTGCTAGATGGTGCAGTCATTCAAATCACTGGAAGGATTTGAATGAGTCTTATCTCGTTACCATCAAATCTCGACAATTTAGATTTATATTTGTTCAATCTAATTGGTGAAAACAAGTGTCAAGCCATGTTACCTCTACTCAATTCCTATTGGGGACTTTGTGGAAACATGGGGAAACATAAGGACAAACACCATGAGCTTGCATCAATTGAAGAATTGGAACGACTTCTTGAGTATAATTCCTGTAAGTGCATGTTAGTAGCAGTAGGGTGGAATGCTTTCTTTGCCAGATTTTGAGGTTATGATGATCGTATTTCTCTCCAGTTTGAAAAGGGTTTTGATGGAAATATAACACATATTAGAGACTTGATAATGAAAGTAAATGAAAAGACCATCACTCGAGCTACTCGATTATCGCTTGACGAGGAAAAATGCTTTAAAAACAAACCTGCTGAAAAGAAATCGAGTTTTCAATTTGTCAAATCTGTTGGGAAAAATGTTGAGAGGGGGCGGGAGGGTGAATCAGTATTTAAACTTTCATAATAATAATTTTTCTTTTTCAAACTGTATACGCGATTTTACAGGAACCAAACAATGTATGTCTGTGACTATAATGAATGAAACCAACATATAGATAATAATATTGTAAAACAACTAATTCATTGTCTGTTGAACTTAAATCAGAGTGTGATGCATTTACTAAGCAGTGAACAGATGTAGTGAGAACAAAATAAATCAATACACATAAGCATCACACATGAACACTAGAATTTTTCAGGTGGAAACCCAATGTGGGAAAAAACCACCATTGCTGTTGTTTTAGTTTTCATACTTATTATTATAAAAAAGTGTTTACAAGTTTTGTACTGGTGCAGACTCTTTCCAGTACGCAGGCATCTACCTATTGAAGGCTACAACCTTCACTCGTTTTCTAGCTTCTACTGGAAGGGAGATCCAACCCCCTATCTCTTGTACTAGCTGATATGATTACCAGTACGTAGGCGCTGACCTATAGAAGGCTACCACCTTCACTCTTTTTCCAGGGACCACGTTTCATAAATTTTCAGACTGGATACTCCTGGTACACATCAACACAATATGTAGGCCACGTTTCATCAAATTTTCAGACTGTACCCATCTGTAACATTGAAGCTCAAAATCAATAACCACTGTAATACAACCATCAAATACCACTACATCAACCAATCACTGAAACCCATCAACTCTGAAGAAAAACACAATCAATCAATCTGAACAATCAAATCACTATCACCAGAACATAGAGCTGAATTCAGAACACTGCATCAACAACCAGAACCAACTGCAACCTCAAAAATCATATATCAGAATGTATATGCCACTTCAATGAGGAAAACCTACGTGTATACGCTACTTTCTGTAACCTAACCTGAGTATACCTCTAAATATACTAAATCATAAAACTTCTGAACCAAAAACTATACTAACCAAAAACATTCTGAGGATCTAATGTCATATTTCATAGTTCTAAATAGATAGCAGCAAAGATCACCCCTCTTACTCAATCACTCAGTTAGCTAGACTCAATCTTCTTATACAATTAGTTTAACTTCAGATCTAATTAAGACATCATTGACAAACAATAGTAAAACAACAATACTGATCAAATAGATTAGTCATTTCTAAACAACAAGCCCTTCCTTTGCATACTCTACTTGGAAGTTCCGAATCCGTGTGTATACGTGCCTTTACCAAGGCGAACTTGCATATAGATCTGCAAATAATGACTTATAACTTGCAGCTTTTCAAGACTTCAGATATACCCAGATCATAGCATTTAAAGGATAAAATATGCGTTAGCACTTAGATATAGTCTATCCATTATCAGATCATACAATGATAATTCATCTCACGTCTCATGATCCTGATCCAACATTGTATTCAAGGGTGCACAAGATGTTTCCGATCTATATCATAACCATAGCCCTTACAACACAAAATATACCTCAGATAGAAGTATTTATGAAAAAACCCTTTCTCTTGCACATCTAGCCCTTTGATTTTTTCCTCCTTATATACTTAGAGCCTTTGTCAATACTATGCACCAAAAGAACACTTAGAACCTATGGTATTCTTAGATGAGATCAAGTAACCGTTATTCTGCTCAGTATTGTGGGCTAATACCATGGTATTGACCGTTGGTATTCTTTAACCTTAATTTTCCACCCCATACACATTTTTCCTTTTGTGAAACTGTGTGCATACATATACACACCTTTTATTTTGTGTACCCGTGTGTATACACGACTTGGACTAGGTTAAACATCATATACAACTTAAAACATTCTCTTTCCTCAATTTCTTGATTATGATTTGCAATCATTTGTCCCATCATCCTGTTCTTCTATGCCATTACTCTATTACCTCAGAATTGTCCTGTTACAATTTGAGTTTCCATCATGCATCACTATATCATTTCTAAACAGACCTGTGGATACATCCGGTTATCATATATGTGAGTTTCCATCAAGGAAAACACTTGTACCAGAATGCCAACAATCTCCCCCTTTGGACTTGATGGAAACCATATTGGTGTTGATCACTTCAAGCTATAGAACCTATTAGATATATCAAACAATACCAAGATACTCTCCCCCTTTGACATCAAGGGCAAAGGGCAAACCAAGATATTCTCCCCCTTAGCACATGTTGAGATGCACTATACTGCCCATGATCCCCCTGAGCACATGTAGAGTTTGCATAAATATTTTTCAAAAGAATAGCATGATTCTGTAACTCAACTATGTGAGTATGAACTTCCTATCACCAATGACTCATACATACATCAATCACCCAACCAAGTGGGGATACATATTTGACACAACCACCCAACTAAGTGGGATTACATATTTGACATGATCTCAAAATTCCATACATGACTGAATATGACAATTATTACATCATAGATCTTTACATGACCTTTTCATCAAATGACATTAGTAACTAAGACCATAGCTAAATTCAACACCCATGATGCCAACAATGCATAATATTTTGAAGGCTAAGTCTCCCCTGAACTTGTGCTACCTGTGCATTGTCAACAATTCATTCATCAAGGCATCTTCATCAATCAAATAAACATCAATGAGAAAAACATATCAACAAACTGTATCCATCAACATTAGACTGAACAAGCATGTCAGAAACTGATTTTGAGTTTGACCCATTGTTTTTCTATCAGAAAACACATACGCTACTACCGGCGCAGAAACTTGCGTATATATGCGACTCTGCTTCGTGAAATCCACGTATAGAAAATAATCCTCTGAATCTGAAGAAATTGGTTTTAACAAAAAGATGAGGCAGAAACAACTTCCAACTTTTGTATGAGATATTTAGATGTTTCTTTGGGAAGAGGTTTGATAAATATATCAACAACCTAATCTTTGGAGGGAACATACTCTAATTTAACCTTTTGTTCAAGCACTTGTTCTCATGGAAAGTGGCACTTAAAGGGTATGTGCTTGATCTTGGAGTGCATAACAAGATATTTCGAAATACTAATCGCACTTGTGTTGTCACATCAGATGGAGATGAGTGGAGAACATTTAATTTGAATATCTTGTAATGTTTGCATCATCCATAGAAGTTGTGTGCAACAAGATGCATCAACCACATATTCTTCTTCCGCTGTAGATAAGGCAATTGAACTTTGTTTCTTGCTGAACCAAGATACTAATCGTGATCCCATATAAAATGCACCTCCACTAGTGCTTTTTTGGTCATCAATATTTACAGCCCAATCCGCATCTGTATATGCATGAAGGGTGAGATCTATATCTTTAGGATACTATAGACCAAAGCCTTGAGTTACTTGGAGATATTTGAATATTCTCTTTACTGCCTGAAGATGTGATTCCTTTGGACTAGCTTGGAATCTTCCAACAATTTCTACTGCATGCATGATATTTGGTTTGGTACTTGTTAGATAAAGTAGACTTCCAATCATAGATTTGTACTTTGGTTGATTCACTGTAGGAGAATCATCATTAGAACTAAGACTACATTCTGTTACCATTGGAGTACATACTGGTTTGGAATCTTCCATTTCGTACTTCTTCAGAATCTTCTTGAGATATTTAGTTTGTGAGAGAAAGATGCCATCTTTTGTTTGTTGCACTTGTAGACCAAGAAAATAGGTTAGTTCTCCAAGCAAAGACATTTTAAATTCTTGTTGCATAACAGAAGCAATGTTTTGACTCATAGATTCTTCATTACTGCCAAAGATGATATCGTCAACATAAACAACAATAATTAGTAGTTTATCATTCTCAATTTTGTTATGTAAGTTGCTATTTGCGGATCCTTTTGTGAAGCCTTGTTGTTGAAGATATTTTTCAAGACAATAATACCATGCCCTCAGAGCTTGTTCCAGTCCATATAAAGCTTTTTTGAGATTGCATACAAGCTTTGCATAATTTCCCATAATGAATCCTTCTTGTTGTTCAACGTATACTTCTTCTTCTATATCTCCCTTAAGAAATGCAGATTTTACATCCATTTGATAAACTTTGAGTTTTTGAAAAATTGAAAGAGAAAGAAACATTCTTATGGCGTCAAGTCTGGCTATAGGTGAAAAAGTTTCTTCAAAGTCTATACCTTCTTGTTGTGCATACCTTTTACAAACAAGCCTTGCTTTATTCTTAACTACCTCTCCATTTTCATTCAACTTATTCTTGAATATCCATTTTGTCCCTATATCATTTTTATCATGAGGTCTAGGAACTAATTCCCAAGTATCATTATTTTCAATTTGGTCAAGTTCGTCATCCATGGCCTTAACCCAACATTCATCTTTTCTAGCTTCATTTACATTTTGTGGTTCTATGGAGGATAATAAGGCTAGATAACTAGAAGATCCTACAAGAGTTCTTCTTGTTTGTACTCCAGACCCTTTTTCTCCTAGAATTTGAGATTCTTGATGATTCTTTTGAACATACCTAGATGGAGCCTTTTCCATGTCAGATGTATCTTCTTCTGATGCTTCATTGATTTCTTCCCCTATATCATTTTGATTTGATACGGGAAAGCATTCACTGTCTTCATTTGGGTGAGACTTCAGCTTGCATTCTGCAGGCTGATGCTGAAAGGGACAATAGTGTATGGATTTGTTTGGCTAAATAACTCTAAACCTGGGTCAGGCCCCCATAAGCCAACAAACAGACTCAGGGGGAGCTGAAAGTGTGAAAATTTAGTATTCCAATTCTCATACGCAGTTATTATGAAGACAAGTCAAGTATATATGCGAGTTAGACGCTGCACAATCACGTATATGTTGGTTTGATGAAGAAGAAGTGGGATAGACTTAGGAAAAGGGGTCTCATATGGTTCAGTACATTATCTATTATATTTTTTGTTCTCATTGATGATGATTACAGTCTGCTGATGATATGTAGAAGTCCTTTTGGCCCTCATAAGTTGTTAATGACTTGATGAATAACTGGTTGATGATGATGCCTTGATAATTTTTACTGACAAATGCAATGATAAGATCTGACAGTGAATAGTTGGCACATGTTTAGGCGGAGCATATGCTTCTAATAATGCATTGTTGGCATTATATTAGAGTAGAACATGATGATACTTATATTGCTTGATCCACATAGTTGTTTTGATTCAGATGACTCTTTTGATGATTGACATATACATGCTGTTGATCTTGATGCTGCTGACATATGCTTATGGTGCAAACCATATATGGTGTATGATAGTTGCCGATGAATATCATGGTCTTGTTTAGATCGTTGGTTCTTGTTATAAATTTCATGCATATCATTTGATGTAAAGGTCATGTAAAGACCTATGATGTAATCACTATTATATTCAGTCATGTAACGACTTTTGAAATCATGTCAAATTTGGTATATCCCCACTTAGTTGGGTGATTGATGTATGTATGAGTGATTGGTGATAAGAAAGTCATAATCACATCCTTGAGTTATAGATTCATGTTATTCTATTAAAACAATATCTTTGCAGACTCTGCATGTGCTTAGGGGGAGCATGGACAACAGAGTGCATCTCTAAGGGGGAGAATATCTTGGTTCACCCTTTGCCTTTGATGTCAAAGGGGGAGAATATCTTGGTGTCGTTTGATTTATCTAACAGGTTCTACAACTTGACATAATAAACACCAATATGGTTGCCATCAAGTCCAAAGGGGGATATTGTTGGCATTATGATACAAGTGTTGTCCTTGATGGCAACTCACATATATGATACTCAGAAATGAATCAGTGATGTATGATGCTAGTTCACAGTGTAACAAGTCAATTCAAAGTTAACAACAAAGGATTACAGATCAGACTCCAAAGATTAAAGAAAGAAAATGTTTTAAGAAGTATACGCTGGTTCAGCTAGTCAAAGTCGCATATACAAGCGGGTACACAAAACAAAAAGAGTGTATACGTATGCATGCACTTTCACAGGAAAAGCGCATACGGGATGGAAAATTAAGGATAATGAATACCAGGGGTTCCTACCATGGTATTGACCCATGGTAATGAGCGCGACAAAGAATATTGATACCATCAAAGAATACTAGAAGTATAACTATGATTTTGATCCGAGTTATTGACAAATGATCTAAGTATATAAGGAGGAGAAGATCAAAGGGTTGTGTGTGCAATTAAAAGGGTTTTTCATGAATGCTTATATTTGAAGTATATTTTATGTTGCAAGGGCTATGGTTATGACCTGATCTGAATTATCTTGTGCACCTCTGGATACAATGTTGGATTAGGATCATGAGACCTGAAATGAATTCTCATTGTATGATTTGATAATGGTTGGGCTAGATCTGAATGCTAATGCATGTTTTATTTTTAAATTTTATGATCTAGGTATATGTGAAGTCTAAAATAGTTGCGAAGATATAAGTTATTATCTACAGATCTATACGTTGGTTTGCCTTGGTGAAGGCACATATACACACTGATTAGACACTTCGAAGTAGTGTATACATTATGACATATGTTTTTGAAGTTGCAGTTGGTACTAATTGTTGATGCAGAGTTCTTTGTTCAGCGCTGTAACAGTGATTTGATTCTACAGATTGATTGATTATGATTTGATTTAGTGTTGATGATTTTCAGTGATTGGTTATATTGCAGTGGTGATTGATTTTGAGCTTCAATGTTACTGATGGGTCCAGTACAAGATTGTAAACATGTTCTTCTTATATTAAAAGAAGACAGAGATGATAGTAGCAAGTGGTTTTTCTCCCGCATTGGGTTTCCACCTTAAATCTTGGTGTTCATGTGTGTTGCTTATGTGTGATGGTTTAGTATGTTATTATTGCACATGGTTATTGTTTAATGGTTAATAAAGTACTGATGCAATGATTAAAGATCAACATATGATGAGTTAACTGAATCATAAGTTCACTAGATATATGATGGTTGCCTTAAGAATAGTGGCGTGCACACGCGAGTTCCATTCATTGAAGTAGCATATATAAATGTGATTATGAGATGAAAAATTTATTGATTTGATAATGCTGATTTACCCCCCCTCTCAGTATTATTTCCAACACTATAGCATCATCTCTAACTACTATAGCAACAACATCAAGTCAAACAACTGCCTCCATTACCTGTAGAGGCACCTCCATGACAAGTAAAAACATATCAAAACATGTAGTAGCAACTCCAATGTATAAGCATATGAAACACCTGTAGCAGAAATCCAACCACTTGCAACAATAACATCTTCAACCAACACAACATGTCATGAATCCATCTCAACTCAGCCTCCAAATCTCTCCACTAGTCATGCCACAACGAAGTTGACATCAATGCCAACTAATATGACAACCAAGCCAAACACTCATCACACATCATGAGGAGGAATAATATCATTAGGTTGACATAAGGAATATAAAAAGCAACAACATGAACTTTTTGACATCAATGCCAACACGCTTCCTCTTTGGCATTGATGTCAACCTGAACCTGGTCTCGAACATCTGAGGTTGATCTCCAACTCTATGCAATACTAAAGCTTTCAAATCAGAAACCGATCTCCATATCCAATTCTCCCCCCCCTCTAACATCAATGGAAAAGGGTCATCCAAAATTGAAAACAATGGTAATAATGTGTCGGATGAGAGAACTACTCCCCCTGTCATACTCAACACCATGCAGATGCAAACCAAGAAATATATCTTGAAAAATAAGCATGTGAAACAAGAAACTCTGCTTCCAACACCTCTAGCTAATGCCATGCAATCTTTAAAACTGAACATGCTCCCCCTAAGCATGTAATGAAGATCATCAATGGCAGCGACATGATGAGACCTTGGGAGGTAGGTCTGCGTAGTTTTCTGAGGGAATATAGGACCGGGCAACCGAGGGACCAGATAGGACAGTTCTGCGCACTTTTTGGGAGCAGTGAGTCCCGGCTGAGGGAGGACACTTTGGGGACACCTCTGCACATTTATGGGAGGAAAAACAGGGTCACATATTTGCGCATTGCAGGGTTCTAGCAGGCATGAAGGAGGCTTGATGACTGATCCTGAGAAATGCATAGTTCAAGTTGGGTTTGAGGCAGCTTCTGCACAATTCTGGGAAGGCAGGCATGTTTCTCAACTATAGGATTAAGCAATGCAATTGTCCTAGAGGACAATCTCTGCGCACTGCTTAGTTTCAGGCTGCAGAGCAGCATCACTGAGGGTTGAGACTACACAATGCAGCTCAGTCGGGGTTCGATGAAGGGTAGTTGTCTGGTTGAAAGAATTTTCATGAAAATGGCTAAGTGAAGGAGGCAAGTGAACTTGTGAGGGACGTGATCAACAAGAAAAAGCATTACCCTTTGTGAGACTGTCTATAACTAAAAGTGACTAGTGCGACACTTGAGATAGACTCTAGAACAACTGCGATGACACTTGTGTGATAGTGCTTAAAACTTTGTTTATGAATGCAACATATGTTTACATGGCTAGGACAACTTATATCCACAAACACCAACCTTCGAGGTCACGAGAAAGGCTCGCAAACATGACATATCAACCAAAAATTCCAAAAGACGACAATTGATCCAAAAAGCGAAAGGGAGCAAGACACTTATGGTAAACACATGGAATGATTGTCAGTGTTTGCAACCATGCATGTCATTGAAGACATAATGATATGACAATGATATGTGGTCCTTCAAGCTACATTAAGAGGCGTATTTCAAAATATGTGCTTCATTTTCCATACCTACCCTCTAAAGGGTTATGCATCAAATGGAGTCTTCATGCAATCCCGATCTTCTATTATACCCTGGGTTCCTTGGTCTACTTATATTTCTCCATAGCTCCTTGAGAGGCATCTAGAATGTCATCCTTCTTTGTGGCCATTGAGAGACACAATTCCGTAGTTTAAATAGGCAGTGGCTGTTGTTGGATGAGGCCTTGGGAGGACACATCTGTACAATTTTAAGATGCAAGGAAGACTGGGCAGCTGAGATGCCTGAAGGAAAAAACTGTGCAGTTTATGGAGATAGTGGGTTCCGACCGAGGGAAGGACACTAGAGGAAGACTCTGCATAGTTTTGGATTCCAATGGAGGTTGGGATTTCTGTGCATTGTATAGTTTCAACCGACAAGGGAAGAGGTTGAAGGTTACATATGCAAAGTGCGTAGTTTAGGAAAACTGTATGAGGCTAGGTTGCTAGGGGAACTCCAGAATTTGGTTAAGTGTGGAATCAGTGCAACTGATGTGAACAGTGATATAAATTGACTACGATCACACACTTTAACACTTAGTGATACAACATAGACCATATAGAACATATAACACATACTTTGTTTAATGCAACAACCTTTGTGGCAACTTATGACAATTGCAACTCCGATGGTATACTTTGAGAGGATAAAGACGATACTTGTGCAAGAGTGCGTGAAATGACTGCGAAACATGTATATGTGGTGAAGACAACCCATTCTCACAAAGATTTCCCCTTGAAGCAAAACAAACTTCCCTTTCCATGACAAGCAATAATCCCCATGCGCAAAGATGACACATATTATATAAATATATGAGCACGAACGACTCTTAATATCAAATAGGGGAGCTTGAGATAATCAGCTTGCCAATAAGTGACAAAGGAACGATCGATCATAGGATCCATAGTAGGCTCCGAAATTTAAGTGTAGGCCAAAATTTTGGAGGGTGTTGCAGCCGCTACAACACTTGGCATCACATTGGTTGAATTCCAACTTCTCTGTCTTGGTTCATTTAGTGCAAGGTCTTGGTCCTTCAGGGAGTATTGATTCATCGTGCATATTACTTTGGCCTCCCCACTTACCCCATGGGCAGACATGGTCCCCTTTGTGCTTCTCAGTTTGAACACAACATAAGATTCAACCAAATCACAATGTTTCAAATTGGGAAGGGTGGTTTAGCTCGCGAGCTTAAGATTTTAGTGTATAGTTTTCATCTCTGGTGTTGCTCCACTACTAGTATGCCTGGATAGTACCCTGGTGGAGTCACGCAGGAACACAAACATTGCTCCACTTCTAGCGAGCTTGGATAGTACCCCAATGGAGTTCCTTGCTTCACCTCTCTGCACAGGAAGTCTTTCTCTTCTTTCTCTATTGTTATTTTTTAAAGAGAGCTATGCATTGACACTTATTTATTTTTGGGGCGGAATTAGGATCTTAAATTATTGAGAGAAGGAGAGGTTGTTCCTTCAAAGAAGCATATAAAGACCTATGATTTAGGTTTTCTCATTTATATTTTCCCATTCTCCATTTCTATTAGCTAGATAAGCTTGAAAACACCAAAACATCGAACTGAGTATTTTTTGTCAGTACTTCATCGACCAAAATATACAACCAATTACAAGGAAGCCCGACACAGGACTGGCCAAATGTTGAAGTGTCACAAGACTCTTTTAACTTCAACCACATACACACTTGGAAGCCAAATAGGTCCAGGCACAACACTTATGGGCGTAATGGAAACAAAAGGAAAAACTCAGTAAGGAAGAAGACAAAGAAAAAAGAAAGAAGACACAGAACCAGGAAACAAAATCGAAATACAAGAGAACAAAATGGCTAAAGAAAATAGGATGTAGAATTGGAACAAGGAAACAAGGATAGACTACGAAAAATGAGTGCAGAATGAGTGCACGAAAGGGAAAGCTAATGATGCAGCTAATCCTACTCCTAACTTAACAACTAGAAGGTTAGGGTCACGTAAAATGAAATTTCCAGTGAAGCCACCATGATTATTCCCAACCTACATCCAAAAAGATGGGAATAGTTAAAACAGATAAAAATTGATGTGCGACATAAGATATAAAAAGTTGAAAAACTTGCACAAGAAAAGGAAGGTCTTTCCTATGGGCATGAAGGTCTTTCTTGTGGGCAGGAAGGTGTGTCACAACCACTATTTTCATCCAATTAACATGCTTAACTTCTTGATGAAAACCATTTTTCAACAAACCTCATAAGCCTCTTGCCAATGTGTCCTCATCTGCACCGAGCTTCTTAGCAAGCGCGAGGAGGGATTGAAACTTGTTGCCTACAAAAGAGATTTCCAAGTAAGATTTTTCCAGCCATTCAGGGATTAGATCATAAAATTCATGATGGTCATCTGGAAAGCCTCGTGATCTTTGAAAGGATGAATTTTTGATTCAAGAGACGGGATCATAATGGGAATATTGTATGGGAAAATGGATATGATCATTCTCAATAGTCATTCCAAGACAGTGAGGACATGACATAAATATCAGGGAATGTTGAAGTGCCTTGACTACTTGACGGAAATATGAAGAGAGAGATGTTAAACAATGAAGATCAGAGAGTGTGAAGCAACTACCATTGGATGTACTAATGGGAAAATGATAAGTTGAATGACAATCACCCAAGATAGAGAATTGGTCAGATGAGCTAGTTTAAACATCATATTCCCAGTTTGCAATGAACAAAGAAAAATCCATTAGATTAATCTTGGTGTGACAACTTGTGCCTTCATTATCACACAGGGAGAATTTTGGTGTGAGGAAAGGATGAATTTACAATACAAGATTCGTAAGGAGTTTGAGGAGTTGAAAATTAAGGGGGAAATTCGATAAGTATGATTGTTGTGGGAAAAGATAGTTTTTGAGATAATGAAATTCACAATTCCATGACTTCGTAAGAGATGGACATTCCCAACCTGAGTTTGATGTGAGAGGTTTGCGTGAAGACAAATGATCTGCAACAGATTCGTGAATTCGGTGATAAGTGAAATTTTGAAAATTTGAGAGATTACACCTAGAATACCAAACATTTTTTACACAGGAATCCACATCGAATGAAACCATGTAAATAGACAGATTGTGTGAGAGAAACTAGATCTGATTTAGTTCGGGGGTCTTACCAGAGTTGCAAGATCATGACATAACCATCAATGGAAGTTGAAGTGCCTTGACTCCCTGGTAAATCCCGAAACTTTCCAGAATTGTAGAATCAAATCTTGAAGCCTGAACCAAATCATGCATGGCTTGAGGGTGGCTATTGTTGCTAATTTCAAAATTTCTCTCTAGATGGCAGCCATCTCTTTCACAGGTTTCACCAGATTTTTTAGCTTCAACAACAATCAGATTACTCAATTGAAGAGGCTCTTCTGATAGTGCATTCAAGATAAATGAATTGGTGAGATCTCATGAGCAAGCTGATTTGAAGAGTTGTCTTCATGTGAACAGAGAGATGATGAGTGGTAGTAAGAGTTCTCTACATTTGACTTTTTTCAACTTCATCATGGACAACCTCACTGCCTTGTGTCAATCAAGGAGATAGGTCATCGAATGAAGAAAAAAAGAGCATGGTGTATCTCCATCGCATGTAGATGCATTGCGAATGGTAGGACACAAGGGAAATTGAGATGAAGAGGAAGTTTCGATATGAACATATTTTTTGACCGAAGCATATTCTAGATCTAAATTAGAATATTCATGAGAAACCGAAAGATCGCATGATGTGCTTGGGCGTTCTTCACAGCATACAAAAATAGAGTTATCATCATTAGGACGACTACTGCCCAAGACTAGGTGTTGATTGGAATAATTGATTGTACTAGATTTTCCACTGAGATTAGAAGATTGAGAGTCATTCAAGAATGGAAACTCATTGTTTTGATGCAGACGATTTTGAAATAGAGAGAAAAATTTGAAAGTGTCCTTACCTTTTTGCTCCTTTACCTACGTGTTGTGACTTCTTTGTACCTGATCGCAATTTGAGCCAGTAGCTTGAGAATCAATAGAATGTGAAAAATTGGCTGGTGAAGTAGAATGATCAAGTGCATCATGGTACGAAGAGTCAGGATGTGAAGAAGATAGAGGATAACAAAAATATGGATCAGCCTTGATATTAGAGCTGTGAACAATGACATCCTCTTGCGGACTGGAGGAGTGAGTATTTGTTGTAGGCTTCTTGAGCCATTCTCTAATTTCGTCCATTAAAGCTGGAGAAGAATGAAAGTATAGAATAAAGATTTGATTCACTGATTTCCTAGTTTCATGATCACTTCAAGGAGGCACCCACATCAAGATCGGAAAAGGATGAGGACAAGGAAAAAAACGGGGTAATGGGTTCCTCCTCTGCAATCTAAGGTGCCTCATGATCCAGAAGAGTTGGGGAGGAAGGGAAAACAAGAGGTTCATGGTATTTGGAAACAGGAACCAAGCATTTAAACTCTTATCTCAAGAAATCCGGGTTTAATATTTTTTTTCAAGAATTTCGCAACAAATGTGATGGAACTGATCTAAAAAATCCTCAAATGATTCGTTAGGCTCCATCCTTAAATAAAATATTCTTTCATAGACATCCTGGTAGCTATACTTATCGAAATCTTTAACCATCATCTCAGCAAGCTAACTGAATGAACTGATAGAAGCAATGGGTAATGTATGACGCCATTGTTTAACACAACCTTTGAATGTGAGGGTGTGTAATATAGCCCATACATCTTCAGACTCTATTTGGTGACATTGGAATTGAAGCATATGTACACGAAAAGATGATTCACCCTCACCATTTAACTTGAACTTGGACAGGTCATGAGTAACCTCCGCAGGGACGGTATAATTAAGCTCTTTAAAAAAACATCTTGGGATAATGATTTTGGGAAGATCCATTTTAAATAAGAGATTCAAACCAAACTCTACGGGCACAACCTCTCATCTGGCCCTCATTCTAGTGCCATTTTGTTGACGGTGCTAGAAATCTGTCAACCAAGCAGATCTCCCTGATATGAAGTCCGAACTAGAGTTCACACCATTTGCTGTCAGATTACCATCTGGTATAAAGGCCTAATTTCCATATACTTAGAGATCTACCTTGGCTTTACTTGTCAGCACATGAAAGCGTTACACTGGTATCTTTAAACAACAAGGTATGTGTGCCTGGTGAATGCGTAATGTAACTGTGTCAAGGTTCTCTTACTTCAAAAGGGGGAGAAAAGTGAGCCTCTAAGTGAGAGGTAATAGCACCACCCAAGAAGAGACACAAGTGAACCATGAAGGTCTGTCTGACATATAGCATAATAGTCCACAATAGACGTGATAATCGTTAAAACTGAAGTACAAGGAAATACCCTTCCACCATCCAGCGAAATAGTACAACGGATGTGAGGGTCATTATAACCAATGAACGAGAAAGGTTTATCTAGTATCCTGTGGAGTAGTCCACAAGGATGACACGACAATGATATCCTATACAACACATGCCCAACAAGGTAAGTACTAAAAGAACTGAAATAGTTCAACTATCTTAGTACATGTGAAACAAACATGAATTGCAAATTCCAAAAGAATAGTCTTACAAACATCCACAAGACATGCATGGAAACATGTTCGCCTAAACAGGCTTCTGTATTAAGAAAAATTGCTGAGACACATATGTGCATTATAAATCACGAGCCTCAGTAGTGGGACATTGGAGCCACTCCTCTCTCGTCAAAGAACTGACCAAAGAGTCTCTATGCTTCATGGGAGGAGCCAAGGTGAAAATTCCTTGCTCATGGGAGAGACATATATTAACAAGGGTGATGTTTGACCCTTGTGACTCTTGGACTTCCCTCATGACGGTTCAACTTCCTATGACATTTCAAGTCACATGACTCTTCATATTCTTGTGTGTCCATTGGATTTTCACTTTGCATTACATTTGATTTACAACAAATATGGCCCACAATAGTGATGTGGCCTTGAAAGATCATGAAACAACTTAACATGACACTGCTGACATGGGCTAGCTGGTTGTGATGGCAATGTCAAGCTGTTGTTGCTGCTAAGTGATGGATGTGTTCTTGAATGTGCTTTCTTTTCTCCTTCGCATGGCTTGATTCCGTGGGGTATTTAATGATCTTGGTCTTAAATAATAGTTGCATGCATGTGTTCCCTTCGATTGTACTTGATGAACCTCTTTCGTCCAGCCAGCTGCAAGTAAGTATTCTAGAATTTTCATTCCTTCTTCATCTCCTTCATCATCTCACCATGATCTAACAATGTACATGTTCCTGCAATTCACTCATGACTGGATGACATCAAATCCAAAACCTCCTAGTCTAAGATGATGCATTGCTATCCATGGACTAGGCCTGAGACATATGACAGACTGGGAAGAGGGCACATTAACTGCGCACTGTGCAGTTCCAGGTGACAGGGAGAGAGAATGGTCACTAATACTATGCATAGCACAACTCAGGCTTGACTAAGAAACTACATAGGACAATATTCACTGTGGGGAAAAATGCATAGACGCCACTAGGAGGCAGGATTGTGCAATTGAGATCATGAATGGAAGTTAAAAGATGAGACCTTGGGAGGTAGATCTACACAGTTTTCTGAGGGAAGACAGGACTGGGAAACTGAGGGACCAGATAGGACAGTTCTGCAGAGTTTCTGGGAGCAGTGAGTCCCGAGTGAGGCAGGAAACTTGGGGGACACCTCTGCACATTTATGGGAGGAAAAATAGGGTCACATCTTTGCGCATTGTGGGGTTCCATTAGGCATGGAGGAGGCTTAATGATTGATCCTGAGAAATGCACAGTTTAGGTTAGGCTTGAGGTAGCTTCTGCATGATTCTAGGAAGGAAGGCATGTTTCTCAACTCTAGGATTGAGCAGTGCAACTGTCCTAGAGGACAATCTCTGTGCACTGCGTAGTTTCAGGCTGTAGAGTAGCATCACTGAGGGTTGAGACTACACAGTGCAACTCAATCGGGGTCTAATGAAGGGGAGTTGTCTGGTCGGAAGTATTTTAAGTAAAATGGCTGAATCTAGGAGGAAAGTGAACTTGTGAGGGATTTAACATTGTGATCACACACCTAACATACTTCGATGAAATAACAACATAGACCAATGGATGAATAAGAAAAATCATTACCCTGTGTGAGACTGTCTAGAACTAAAAGTGACCAGTGCAACAATTGAGATAGGTAGGACAACCGTGACGACACTTGTGTGACAGTGTTTAAAACTTTGTTTATGAATGCGACATATGTTTACATGGCTAGGGCAACTTGTCTACACAAAAACCAACCTTCGAGGTCACCAGAAAGGCTCGAAAACATGACATAACAACCTGTTGATGCCTCGAAAATTGCTACAACAACAATGGGGGATAACCACCCGGTCCGGACCTTAAAGCAACTCCTTTTCCGTTTGGTGTGGTGGCTCTGACTGGTTTAACTGGGTCCAATTACCTTCTCCCTATCGCTATTGGTTTATGATGTATCTTTAAATACCAATAGACAAGGATATCAGATCACTTCTTCTTGCTGATCAGGCAAGAGAATGACCCTTAAGCTAATTTGGGTTCAACCAAGCCACAACTAAAGTTTTGCCTCTTTGAGAAGAGGACTTAAAATATAGAAACTACTCTAAATGCAAGTTTATTCTAAGATGCAAGCAAAAGAAACTAATCTAAATTCTATCTTAATTAGGCAGATATAGATCTAACCCAACTAAGAGCAAGATAATTAAAATATTGAGATTTAAACATGTCTTGTTTATAATGAATATCAAGTTAATGAAGTAGTTCAATTAACTGATATTATGGATACCAAAACACATCCTATTGAGACCTATTAACTGAAATAATAAACCAACAACATTCCCGAAAGTAGTTCACAAAGATGATATTGATTATCAAATCAATAAATCCAATAATTAAACAATAATATGCAGAAATAGTTCATAACACATTACTATTTAATAAATCAGTTTTATAAGATAGATTTTTGAGCAAGTAGTTACTCAGAAATCAGAATTTAATCTGTAAGACCAGAGATACATAATAACAACATTGAGACAAATGACCCATATTGACAAGAGTGCACAAACATGAATAAAATGAGACATTCCTGTTACCATAAAAATGAAACTGATATTTGAAACAGTAGTATTGGAAATACCAATCTATTGCATCCATTTCTCTGAGCTTGGTCTTCAACAATCCTTTACATTGCTTGAACTTCTGCCTTCAAAACTAGAGCCACAATAGTGAAAACTCTGCCCCTCATACATAATTCAAGATACAAAGGAAAAATCTTCAATAATCCCCAAATCTGAGATTTTCTCTCCTCCCTTCTACAACTCTAAATTCCTATTACAGTAGTGCTTTTAGAAGTCTAAAATTGCAGAGGAGAGCAACCCCTAATTGCATTCTGCAATCTATTATTTATACTATTTGCAAAGAAATTCTTGAGGGGAAAGTTTGTTGAAGGCAAATATGTTAAATCCAATTTTATTTGCTCAAAATTCCAATCTTTAATTGTTGGAGCTTTCTCATTGACTGAGATCCTTTTCTCCATATTTCTTCCACTGTTTTCCTACAAAAAGAAATCAAAATAAATTAAAATGCAACAATAGAATCAAAATGTCATTGCTGGCATTTAAAACAAATCCAATCAAATACAATTAAACAAATAATTGAAAATAAAATGTAAGCTTTCTATTGATGCTTGGAATGTTTTAATTGGCCAAGAATATCATTGACGAACGAATCTGCAATTAGAAGAGGCTTGGGCAAATGAAAATAAAATTCAGAAAATTGATTTTGTTTTCAAAATTCGGAGCTTGATTTTCTGCCTGATTTTCGACCCAATAAATGACCAAATCTGTTAGTGAAACCTCCTCAGAAATATACTCCTTGATTTTATCTTTCTAATGAGCTGTCTTGGGCCTCATTTGGCCAAGTAAAACTCAATCTATGGGCCTCCAAAGTTGATGAGTTAAAACTGGCACAATTCTAGAATTTCTGTTGCTGGGCTAAAAATCAAAATTTTTAATTAAAAATTTAATCATAAATTAAAATTCTAATTAACTAATAATTAATTTTATTTAATTCTTAATAATAATTAAACTAGTTTATTTCAATAAACTATTATTAATTAATGTTAATCTAACTAATTAACATAATTAACTATTTTAAACTCATTAATATTAATCTAATTATATTTAAATTTAAATTTAATTTAATTAATTAAATTTTATATTTAAATTAATTAATATAAAATTAATTATTTAAATTAATAAATATTAAAACTAATATAAAAATAAAATAAACTAACCTACCTTCTAATCTTCACTCATACGTATGAGTGAGTTTTTTAAACTCAAAATCAAAACCAAAGTTAAAGTTATGAAAGCTATGGTTAGTGCCTTATGCCCCTTCGCATCGGCAAATCGGGAGGTGTCGGGAGGATTGTTAAACTTGCTATGTTGGAAATCTCCGATGCGATATAATTAAAGCTTATAATGAGGGTTGGTTAATGCGATATGCTTTTCTTTTCTTCTTCTTCTTTTTTCTTTCTTTCTTTTTTTTTTTTTTTTGGTGAAATCGGGAATGGGAGGATTGAGTCCATCGGGGTTTTAAGAAATGTTTCACTTGAAAATTCCCGATGCAATCAAAAGCATCGATGCGATAAGAATCTCCGATGCCGATTGGAAAATTTTTTTATTATATTCATATTTTTATATATTAAAATTTTATTTTAATTAAATTAATTATTAATTAATTTAAAATTTAACATTAAATATCAATTTTATTTTGGTTTTATTTTATGAATTTTAGTTTCTAAACTACAGCCACTTGGAAAATAAATAAAAAGAATAAAAATAAACTACAGCCACTTGAATATTATCGGTTTTTTAAGGTTAGTAATTGATTTGGAAATTGGAGTAAATTTCTAAATCCCGATGCTTAATAATTTGGCTACTTAAGTAAAAATGGAAAAATGTTAATAAAAATTCACTAGGGGTTAGTATTTAAAATAAATTAATTATTGAACTAATTTATTTACAAAATGCAATATTGTACATTTTATGCATTTTTAACCCAGGCTAGATAAATAATGAGACTTCAAAGGAGTGTCATTTACGAACCAGTTGACCAAATGAGACAAAACAAGCGTCAATGGGAAGCTTATAAAAAATCGATTTTAATAAAGCAATCCAAACAAGAATCCAAAGTAAATGAAAAATTAACAAAAGCATAGGGCAATCAACTAAATAAAAATCCAAAAAGGTGTTTAGCAAAATTTTATAGGAAGGGTCCCCATTATTTGAAGTAAACACATCAATAATAGGGGGGTTGTGTTTTTACCACAACAATGGAGACACACGGGAGAAGAACCAGTTATCTCTGTTTGATATGAATGAGATTTTCCTAAAATTAAAGTAAAATAATTAAGGAAGAGAGAATTGTGCTTGAAATGCTTGACTAGGTTTAGTAATCTGAATAAAAGCGAGAATCATCTCACTGTAATTTTCTTAAAATTTCTCATAAATTAAAATATTTCAAAACTCTATATCAGTCCTTAATTAATTGTAGAGATAAAGCAGGGGTCACTCTACAGCTTAGCTTTTAAAATATACTCATTTGTCACAGGTAGAGCCACTGTTGCCAGCAAACATCTATAGTCTCGACAGGGTTACCTTTTAATCATCAATGATTTAGAATCCCAACTTTTTAAAGAATTATTGACCTAGAGATAAATCCATTATATATGTGTGTGTGTATATATATATATATATATATATATTTTTTTTAGTTCTTAAAAGCCATTGTCCTGGTTTGGTAGCCAGATTGTTGACAATGCCATTCACTGGTTATAATTGGACTGAACAAGCTGGCTCGTGATGAGACCCATTGTCTTATAATTGTTGGCAATCATAAGCCATTACCCTGGTTTGTTTAACAATGTTGGTAATGTCAACCTATTTTTCCCCTATGATCATGGTAAGCAGGCTCATGATGAGACCTCTTATCTTTTAAGTTTAAATATATTTCTGGATTATACTCTAGAAAAATAAGACTCTTTGGGACAGGGAAAATCATTGACTCCTTAAGAGTTAAGAATGACAATTTCAGACTTAAATGTGCTTTGCTGTAAAGTGTCTTTACTTGGTTAAAAATAACTTTTCTTGACTGATAATAAAACTTTGAAAGATCTTAATAAAATATTGAAATCTCAAAATGATTACAATTTGATGAAAAATAATTTCTTCAGAATTTATAATACTTTGTCAACTTCTCTAAATTGGTAATTTCTTCCTTAAGTATGTCTACCTTTATAATAAGAAAATCAAACTTCACTAAGAGATTTAAGAAAAAGCTAATAGGTGACTATTAACAATTTTTCTCCATTTATGCTGGCCATAGTTAGGTAACAAGAAGGCCTTCCATATAAATCATGGCAAAGTCACCAAAAGCAAAATTGAAAACCTAAGGAAAAGAATTCTTAAGCCAAAGTGAAAAAGAAATCAACAAACCAAAATAAAGATGAAGAAATTTGAAAAATGAAGGAAAATCCAAGTTTCGAAAGATAAACTCCAACAATAATGTTTATACCAATGTCTTCAACAATATGAAGAAAAAGAAAATAATCGTGTAATCATTTCTTCTTATGTCGAGATTTAGAAAAATCATACCTTGCAGGGTTACAAGTGTTTTAGGTTTTTTTGGATAACAGTGACGATAAAATTTAGCCACAATGAAAACTTTCTGTCTGATATCAATTTTCTTGTTTAAAAGCATTATCTTGATCATTTTCTAACAAAAGGAATGCTTAAAGAAACAAACTAAAGGTTCATAAACTTCTTGGTGTAGTTGTTTCGATGAAGACTATCGCTGCTTATTGAAATATAGCCAGGAGAAAAGTATAGGACTTCGAACATCCGGTAGAGGATTGAAAGTTTTTTTATGAAGAGCTGCAAAACAAATTTATATATCAGCGTAATTTAAAAACAAACAGAAGTAATGAAATGGAAATTAATGAAAGTTGGAATATGGATCTTACCATTGGATAATTGCATTAGATCTTACCTGAAGGGTATCAATTTCTCCAAACTAGCTGACTCCTTATTTTAATTAACATTAAAAACATGAATAAGTCAAACTAACCAAAATCCTATAACCCAAAACCATTATTTATTTTATTTACATTAAATCAAGCAGTAAAATGTAAAAATGGAATGCTTAGTGCTCAAGGGAATTGAAATTAAAACCAATGCATCAGAAATGAGAATGAGAATTCGCAGTAATGACTGTTTCTCAAAATATTATAAGTTTCATATAAACTCCATGATTTTATAAATTGTTCAGAATCAAGACCAAATCCAAGATGATAAAATTTAAATATGAAGATAGAGAGGTCTTGAATTTCTTATTAAACTATGGAATTATATATTTAAAACTGAAATGTATAAGAAATTGAAATGATTTGAATATCGTGCAAATTGATGATTAACTGCTTTCATACCATAGTGGTTATCCAAGTTCGCTTTTAAAATAACATATTGCCGTATCAGATGATTCACATAACTTGTTTCTTCACCATGCTTCAAGTTTAATTTGCAAGACTTCACTTTTGTTGCTATGCCATATATCGATTAAATGTTAATGGCTCAAAGGCATGCATTGGAAACTATCGCATCGGAGGTTGCAATGGCAAGTTGCCAATAAAAACAGGCGATGAGAACATGTGCAATGAAATGAAGCGATCACATCATTAAAGAAATATTATATCAGAGATCGGGGAATATTTACATCGTGCTTCCCACATCACAAAACGCACATCATAGATTCAGAGAAGTGACGTGAGCATAAAAATGTGATGAAGCGATTGCGATATCGGCAATGCGATGGATAACGTAGCTAATTGGCAATCAGAAAACTTTGGGTACCCGATGTAACACAATATGATTGTTGCGATGCCGATATGCGATGAAGAGTGGACCCGATAACTTTATGATGGGATTTTAATAACATATTGGATCTGTGACATCGGTCCTTTTAAAGTCATGCCCCTACCATTATTGCGATTGAAGGAACGCGATATTTTTATGAATTTGATTTGAATTTCATATCAGGTCCGGAATTATGTGGTTGTCGCAATATCGGTAAAGTCAATTATCGGAGATCGACAATTCATGATAATGGAAGTATACTTCACTTGCAAACCTCTGATATGAGAAATGCGATATGAGTGAGGTAATACATCGGAGATCTTTTATTAACAATATGAAAATCAAGTCGAAACATTTTAGACATGAATCTTGCGATAATGTTTTAAATTTCACTTGGGTTTTCCAAAGAATGAAAGCAAAGCTAAAAATGCTTAAATTATAATGAAACACAAATAAAATTTCTCTAAACCTGTTGCAAATTTGAAATGGGTTTGCTGCTTACTTCAAGTTTTTTGAAAACAAATGAAAACCTGTAAATAAAACAGAACACGAATCAAAAATAAACTAAGGAAAAGAGAAACTAATAAGAGATGAGAATGAACATGTGAATGCATACCTGGAAGGAAATTCTCTATAGTTTTTACCTCATGATTTTTCAAATCTTTCGTTGGATTTATCAAAATTTTTCCTTTGTTCAAAATCATCTCATTATTTATTCTAAGTCAGAGTGAGCAATCAGCCTAAATAAAATCTATTTATTAATGTTCAGGAAATATAAAATTTACCAGAAATAAATATGAAAATGGTTTTCCCTTTTGAATTGAAACAACAATTTATTACCTCTGCTTATTCCAAATAACTTGAGAAGAATCTGTATTGTTATAGTGATTGTTCAATAATGCCTTTAGTAAATGAATATGATGCGTATTGCAGCATCAAAAAATAAACTAAAGATCAGAATGGGATAGAGCCACTAATTGTGGAAAAATATCAAAACAGATTTGAATGTGTGCACATAGTGGAATGGACATCCTTAAGGTCAACTTAGCAAATTTTGAGGAAGATAATATGAACTTCATATGATTACCGTGAAAGGTTAGATTGACTAATAATGATTGAATTAGAATTAAGCTTATCATAGACAATCATACATTTCATGGGATAATGAGATCATGAACTGAAAAGATTTATCATATAAATTTAAAAAAAATAATCTTAAAATGAAATTTCGAAATGAAGAAAAGTGGCTTTGAGGCGGTCGATGCCAAGTGCAACCTTAACCGAATTTAATCAAGACATTATTCAAAATAGACAGAGCAGATATATTGCTGTAAGAATTTTTTTAAAAAGGAAAGCAAGAATTAAAATTTTCTGATAGGAAGAAAATGTTTTCACTGAACATGTATGAGAAGGGCTGATTGCTTTGTTTTATTTTTTAATTTGCACAACTATTAAAAACAAATTAACTACATAAAACAAACAAACTAAATTAATTCTACTCCTATTCTAACCATATACATGAAAATGACTAGGTATAGTCATATTTCTAGTGTAACCATTTTCTCATTTTAATTCCTGCATGTATGTACAATTCAAATGTTAGTAATAAAAATACAAATCTAACTAAACTGAGGAAGATAAATATGTAATCAGAATGTACAACTATTGTTAGAAGCTTACTTAAAATCTCCTTCTCTTGAAATTTCCTTTCCAATTGAATACAAATTGGATCATAGAAATTTGGATAGATTTCTATAAGGATTGAGAAATGTTCAAAGGAAGAGATAACATGCCAGATTGTGGATATGAACTTTTAAATTCAAAGGTCTGGAAAAAATCGTTAGTGTTATGTACAAATGTTAAGTTATTAACAATGTTCTTTGAGGGAAAAATTTCCAAATATTTTTCAAATGAATTAATGAAAAATGGATGGAAATCTTTCAAATGGACTGGAAAATTATTAATTAAATTGGATTGTTGGCAGATTTCTAAAAATACATTCTCTTGTTGATATTGCCTTTGAGAAGATAAAAGCTTTTGATAAAACATTAGCATTGATTGAAATTGAAATAACTTTTGATACTCTTGATTACAATATAAAACTTCAATTTTCCAACAGGACAATGCATCAATTGAATGTTTGATAGTAAAGTGCTCAATACGCCAGCGTAAAGTGTCAAAAATCTGAAAAATAAGATTAGAAATAAAATTTAATTTTAAACAAAAGAAGTGAGGAAACAAAAATAAAATGAAATCACTATTGTTACAACTAATGTTACAACACAATTGGGATCGTTTTGAAATGATTTTTTTTTCACAAGGATTGACCAGAATCATGGAATTTGAGTAATTCCGAATTCCAACTTGTGAACTAGAAAATGAATTTTGATTATGAGTAGGAATGAGAGTTTGATCATGATATGAATTATAAATTGGAATGTTTTATCGAGTGGTGAAATCATGAAGATAATTTGCTACTCTGAAATGAGGATTGGTTGGGATAATTTCTAAATTGAAGCGTTCCTCATTCTCAGATGTTATTTGAATTTTATCATGAGGATTCTCATTAGAAGAATAGAAATCAACATCTTCGATGTCAGTGTAATTATCATAAATGAATTTACAAGATTCTTTAGAATTCCCTTCAATCTCATCCAATATATCCAAACAAGGAGGAACAAGAATTTCATGTTCATTAATGGCAAAAGAATGATCATTAATTGCTTCTCTATCTTGATAAAAACTTAATGGTAATTCATTTAGATCAGCCTCTGTATTTTTTGAAATATCATTAATACTAAGAGGGGAAAAATTACCATTATTAAAAATATCAGGATAAAGGGAAAAATGTGAACCTGAAACAATGTAGTTAAAAGTGTCTCTATTTGAGAACTCTTGTGCATTATGCTCGTTGTAAATTTCAGATTCTATATCATTCTTTTGTGTGCTCATGCTTTCTTGAAGAAGGCTACTTTGATGTTCTGATTTCGGCATTTTCTCATTATGGAAAAATTCAAAAATTTGCACAACAGTTTACATTTTATTATTTAATTTGATCACCACTTGCATTTGCTGATTTCCAATTTGATATTCTGAATATACCTCAAAGTAGCTTTCAGATTTCAATGCAGATCCTCCTCCAAAATTGTTGCTATTGTCTTCTTGTATTTGATTAGAAATATTTTCCAAGCTTTGTGAAACCTCTTCATCACAATTTATTTGCACATCCGAATTAGATTTCTCATTTATATTGGAAGGGGATGGAACAAAGCTTGAACTAATTTCATATGGATCGGGAATAGGAGGAAGAGAATAATTATGTTCAAACCAATCTAGTGATTCTTCTTTCATAGGTTCATCTTCGACATTAAATTTTAAACAATTCAAATGAAATCGAATATTAAAATATCTAACAAACTCATTTTCTTTTCGTAGATACTCAATCTCATCATATACCTGATCATAATCATAGCAGTCAAATTTACAAATGAAAATTGTAACAAATTGATCCCAGTCGTGAATTGAGGCAACCGGAAGAGTTCTACACCAGTTTCTGGCTTCTACCACATATGTGAGAGTAAAAATTCTGCATAAGATGCCTTCATCAATTCCTTGAAAATCATAATCTGAAACATTTTGAATAAATTGAAAGACATGATTAAAAGTAGAATAATTTCTCTTACCATTAAATTTTACCTGAGATAAGAGTCTTACCACCTCGGGTGGAGTATTGGAAGATGCACGTCCATGGATACAACTCCAAATTGGAAGTTTAAGAGAAGCCATCGTGATTAAATAAAATGTTAAAATTGAAAAGACTCCAGCAGACAAAAAGTCTCAGGCCCTCCTTCTAGCGCTAAAATTGTTGATGCCTCGAAAATCGCTACAACAACAATGGGGGATAACCACCCGGTCCGGACCTTAAAGCAGCTCCTTTTCCGTTTGGTGTGGTGGCTCCGACTGGTTTAACTAAGTCTAGTTACCTTCTCCCTATCGCTATTGGTTTATGATGTATCTTTATATACCAATAGGCAGGGATATCATATCACTTCTTCTTGCTGATCAGGCAAGAGAATGACCTTTAAGCTAATTTGGGTTCAGCCAAGCCACAACTAAAGTTTTGCCCCTTTGAGAAAAGGACTTAAAAGAATATAGAAATTACTCTAAATGCAAGCTTATTCTAAGATGCAAGCAAAAGAAACTAATCTAAATCCTATCTTAATTAGGCAGATATAGATCTAACCCAACTAAGAGCAAGATAATTAAAATATTGGGATTTAAACATGTCTTGTTTATAATGAATATCAAGTTAATGAAGTAGTTCAATTAACTGATATTATGAATACCAAAACACATCCTATTGAGACTTATTAATTGAAATAATAAACCAACAACATTCCCGGAAGTAGTTCACAAAGATGATATTGATTATAAAATCAATAAATCCAATAATTAAACAATAATATGCAGAAATAATTCATAACACATTACTATTTAATAAATCAGTTTTATATGATAGATTTCTGCCTTCAAAACTAGAGCCACAATAGTGCAAACTCTGTCCCTCATACATAATTCAAGATACAAAGGAAAAATCCTCAATAATCCCCAGATCTGAGATTTTCTCTCTTCCCTCTTACAACTCTAAATTCCTATTACAGTAGTGCTTTTAGAAGTCTAAAATTGTAGAGGAGAGCAACCTCTAATTACATTCTGCAATTTATTATTTATACTATTTGCAAAGGAATTCTTGAGAGGAAAGTTTGTTGAAGACAAATATGTTAAATCCAATTTTATTTGCTCAAAATTCCAATCTTTAATTGCTGGAGCTTTCTCATTGACTGAGATCATTTTTTCCATATTTCTTCCACTGTTTCATGCAAAAAGAAATCAAAATAAATTAAAATGCAACAATATAATCAAAATGTCATTGTTGGCATTTAAAACAAATTCAATCAAGTATAATTAAAAAAATAATTGAAAATAAAACGTAAACTTTCTATTGATGCTTGGGATGTTTTAATTGGCCGAGAATATCATTGACGAGCGAATCTGCAATTAGAAGAGGCTTGGGCAAGTGAAAATAAAACTCAGAAAATTGATTTTGTTTTCAAAATTCGGAGCTTGATCTTCTACCTAATTTTCGACCCAATAAATGACCAAATCTGTTAGTGAAACCTCCTCAGAAATATACTTATTGATTTTATCTTTCCAATGAGCTGTCTTGGGCCTCATTTGGCAAAGTAAAACTCAATCTATGGGCCTCCAAAGTTGATGAGTTAAAACTGGCACAATTCTAGAATCTCTGTTGCTGGGTTAAAATCAAATTTTTTTAATTAAAAATTTAATCCTAAATTAGAATTCTAAATAACTAAATAATTAATTCTAATTTAATTCTTAATAATAAATTAAACTAATTAATTAATTAAACTATTATTAATTAATGTTATTCAAACTAATTAACATGATTAACTATTATAACTCATTATAATTAATATAAATAATATTTAAATTTAAATTTAATTTAATTAATTAAATTTTATATTTAGATTAATTAATATAAAATTAATTATTTAAATTAACAAATATTAAAACTAATATAAAAATAAAATAAACTAACCTACCTTCTAATCTTCACTCATATGTATGAGTGAGTTTTTTAAACTCAAAACCAAAACCAAAGTTAAAGTTATGAAAGCTATGGTTAGTGCCTTATGCCCCTTTGCATCGGCAAATCGGGAGGTGTCGGGAGGATTGTTAAACTTGTTATGTTGGAAATCTCTGATGCGATATTTCTCGTGTAATTAAAGCTTATAATGAGGGTTGGTTAATGTTGTGTTTGGTTTTTTTTTTTTTTTTTTAATCGGAAGATCGGGAGGATATAGTCCATCGGGGTTTAGAATGTGTCACTTAAAACTCCCGAGCGATCAAGCCTCTGATGCGATTAAATCTCTGAATGCGATCGGAAATTTTTTATTAATTCATATTATGTATTAAATTTTACTTTAATTAAATTAATTAATTAATTTAAAATTTAACATTAAATATCAATTTTATTTTGGTTTTATTTTATGAATTTTAGTTTCTAAATTACAGCCACTTGGAAAATAAATAAAAAGAATAAAATAAACTACAACCACTTGGATATTATGGGTTTTTTAAGGTTAGTAATTGATTTGGAAATTGGAGTAAATTTCTAAATCCCGTGCTTAATAATTTGGCTGCTTAAGTAAAAATGGAAAAATGTTAATAAAAAATCACAAGGGGTTAATATTTAAAATAAATTCATTATTGAACTAATTTATTTACAAAATGCAATATTGTACATTTTATGCATTTTTAACCCAGGCTAGATAAATGATGAGACTTCAAAGGAGTGTCATTTACGAACCAGTTGACCAAATGAGGTGAAACAAACGTCAATGGGAAGCTTATAAAAACTCAATTTTAACAAAGCAATCCAAACAAGAATCCAAAGAAAATGAAAAATTAACAAAAGCATAGGGCAATCAACTAAATAAAAATCCAAAAAGGTGTTTAGCCAAAATTTTATAGGAAGGGTCCCCATTATTTGAAGTAAACACATCAATAATAGGGGGGTTGTGTTTTTACCACAACACAACCAAACATGCCAAAAGACGATAACTGATCCAAAAAGAGAAAGGGAGCAAGACATTTAGGGTAAACACATGGAATGAATGTCATTGCTTGCAGCCATGCATGTCATTGAAGACATAATGATATGATAATGATATGCGGTCCTTCAAGCTACATTAAGAGGCGCATTTCAAAATATGAGCTTTGTTTTACATACCTACCCTCCAAAGGGTTATGCATTAGATGGAGTCTTCATGCGGTCCCAATATTCTATCATACCCTAGGTTCTTTGGTCTACTTATCTTTCTCAACAGCTCCCTGAGAGTCATCTAACATGTCATCCTTCTTTGTGGCCATTGAGACACACAATTGCATAGTTTAAACGGGCAGTGGTTGTTGTGGGATGAGGCCCTGGGAGTACATACCTATGCAGTTTCAGGATGCAAGGAAGACTGGGAAGCTGAGATTCCTAAAGGAAAAAACTGTGCAGTTTATGGAGATAGTGGGTTTCGGCTGAGGGGAGGACACTAGAGGAAGACACTGCACAATTTTGGATGCCAAGGGAGGCTAGGATTTCTGCGCATTGCGTAGTTTCAGCAGGCAAGGGAAAAGGTTGAAGGTTGCAGATGTGAAGTGCGTAGTTCAGGAAAGCTGGATGAGGCTAGGTTGCTAGGGGAACTCTAGAGTTTGGTTAAGTGTGGAATCAATGGAACTGATGTGAATAGTGATATAACTTGACTATGATCACACACTTGAACACTTAGTGATACAACATAGACCATTTAGAACATATAACACATACTTCGCTTAATGCAACAACCTTTGTGGAAGATTATTACAAGTGCAGCTTCGATGATAGACTTTGAGAAGACAAATGCGACACTTGTGCAAGAGTGCATGAAATGAGTGTGAAACATGTCTATGTAATGAGGAAAATCCATTCTCACAAGGAATTCCCCTTGAAGCAAAACAAACTTCCCTTTGAATGACAAGCGATAATCTCCATCTGTAAAGATGGCACATATATATAAAGATAAGAACATGAATGACTCTTAAGGTCGAATAGGGGAGCGTGAGATCATCAACTTACCAATAAGTGACAAAGGAACGATTGATCATAGGATCCACAGTAGGCTCTGAAATATAAGCGTAGGCCAAAATTTTGGAGGGTGTTGTAGCTGTTATGCCATACCTCAATGATCTAGGAAACTTACAATCCTTGACCATGTGTCCAAAATTATGGAACACATACCACTCTATGTGACCAAGATATGTATTCAAAGGATCTGATATTTTTTTGGTCATAGTTGACCTCCATCTTCTCATGTTATATTTGCAATCAATGGCTTTGTGCCCAAACATGTTACAAGCAAAACAATGACCATTGAAAGAACTTCTATACCTGAATGTAAGTCCTATTTTTGGCTGATCATACTGTTGCATGGATGTGTGTATTTGCCTTCTATAATCAACTAACACATGATCAAAATTGTGACAATTGAAGCACTCGATCTCGTCCATCAAGGGGGAAAAGGAGTTTTGGTTTCTCCTCTGGAATCTGCCACCATCAATATTTCGAGCGAATGGTTTCCTTGGTTCTCTTCTTTGTTGCTACTGGCGGATCTATTTTCTTTTGCCTTCCTTGGTGTTATTGTTGGTCACATTCTTTGTTTCAGGCTTCTTTGGTCCTGCTTTGTTATTCTTTCTTGCATGCAAACTTGTCTCACCCTTTTGCAAATTGCTGCTAAATTTTCTCATTGCTATGGTGCTCTTCACTTTTTCCGATTGTTGGTTCTTTTCCTCAAAGATCCTTTCTCAAATTTTCAATCACACCTTCAAGCAATTCAATATAATTCTTCATGTATTTTTTATTGCTGTAATTGACTTCTTCTAATCTTTTCGATTCTTCCAGTTGTGTTCTCAAGGTAGTGATTTCTTCCTTGAGATTTTTCTCCGTTTGATCACAACCCTACAATTTCTTCTCATGCTCATTACATACATTTGTTAGTCTACCAATTTCACTAGAAAATTCTTTAAGAAAAATCATGGTAGATTCATTTTACACCTTAAGGAGCATATAATTGTGATCATCGTCTCTTCACTAACTAAATCTGAATAATTGTCATTACCGCTATCAGAAATATAACTTAAAAGTAACTCATTACGACTTATACCTTCAGATTTATTGTTCCTTTTCACAGTTGGTTCAACTTGATATTCCTTCTTGTTTTTTCTTCTCTTCTCAACCTCTTCATTAGTGTTGTTGCTATTGGATCCATATAACATATGCAATCTATCCCAAACTTAGCAGATTTCAAATCTCCAATTTTTTCTAAATCTGCATTATGGATATTTTTGAAATTAATTTTACTTGCTTGAGCATTTTTATTTTGTACTTTAGATGAAGGAAAATCTCCATCATATCCTTCACAAACCAATATACAAATGTTAAAGCCACAAAGAAATAATTTATTTTTCACACTTTCTTTCCATACCTTGAAATTTGCAGCAGTAAGAACCAATTTCCTTGGAGAACATCAAACCTTTCAAATGATGAGATATTGCGTGATGTTTCTCCCCTTGAGGTTTGTGAAGTTTTATTAGTCCAATCATACTTTTGGAAGTTTCATGTTGTGTATGAATGTAAACCTCATAGTGTTATTATTACTTATGGCAAAAAAATATATAGGATACTAAAGGTAGCCCCACCCATTGACATTTCTATGATCTCCACTAAACAATGTAGTAAGGTCATCTCCCAGACTAGGAATTTTTCCATGTTCTTAATTCACTCTCAAAGTAAGAAGAATATCATGGCCACATCCATGGCCTCCACACAAGGCTCCTCCATGTAATAGAGGAAATTGGATAAGGTCATGGAAGGGTACAAAGACATTTTCTCCTCACCCACGTGGGTACCTTTGCATTGTTAGGTCAAGCATTCAATCAATGTGACCCCCAACATACCTCTACCCAATGGGCCAATATATTGCCGCTCTCTTTTGGAAAATCAGGAAATCAAGGCATAGATCTAAGATATGCCACAAAAAGGGCACATTTGACCAAGTTCCTCACCCTGTGGGATCCCAATTATACTTGTGGAGAAAAAGGATGGTACCAAGAGAATCCACATTATTGGGCTCTGAACAAAATCAGAGTCAAGAATAGATACCTGCTTCCCTGAATCAACAACCTTCTTGACCAACTCAAGGGGGCCAAGTACTTTAGTAAGATTGATTTGAAGTATGACTATTACTAAGTTCCAATAGAACCAAATGATGCATTGAAGACTACTTTTGATGCCAAGGAGGATCTTTTTGAATGGTTGGTCATGCCCTTTCATTTGCAAAATGCATCGACAACTATCATGAGGCTAATGGATAACATCTTGTAGCCTTTCACAACATATTTCGTGGTTCTATATCTATATGATATCCTCATAATCAACAAGAGTTGAGAAGAGTACTTGCAACATATTTGTCAGGTCCTTCACACTCTGTGGAACCAAAATCTATGTGCTAAATTGGAAAAGTTCTCCTTTAACATGCAAAAGGTCCAATATCTAAGTTACATTATTGATGATCAAGGTGTGCATGTGGATCCATCTAATATCTAGGTCATTCAGGAACTGACAACCTTGACGACTTTAACAAAGCTTAGTAGCTTCTTGGGCCTTAGTAATTTCTATCGAAGATTCGAATTGGGGTTCTCTTATATCGCTTGGCCCTGAAGTCAAGTTACCAAGGGTGGGGAAAAACAAAGGTTTTTTGGTTTGTCACACAACAGAAGGCATTCGATGAATTGTAACACAACCTTTGCTTTGCGCCAATCCTCACCTTGCTAGACCTACAACAAATTGAAAATTTAAAGACAATTGGGAGCCAAATGGTTCAATTGCTATAACCAGTGGGTGCATGTAGTATACCTAGGGGGGATAATATGGGGTACAAAGGGAGGTACCCAAGGGATTAATGTAATAATGGGATGGGCCATAGTAATAAATAAGGTGGTTAACCCGTATCATGTAAGGGACCACAAGTAGTTAGCAATAAGTTCATGGTATTAGATAGATAGTATTGAGGGAACCATGGTAATGACCTATGTATTGTATGTATGAGGCCTATATAGAGGCTAGAGACTCCCCATTGAGAGATGTCAAGGATTATTGTATGAACAAGCATATGGCTTGTGGATTTTTCTCCTTCCTTAATGAGTGAATGTATGGTGTTGCCCTACCTTAAGGGTTTGATTAATAAAGAGAAGAATTTCTAAATTCAGATCTTCTTATTTCTTGGGTTTATTTATATTATCATATATGTTATATATATGATCTGCAAATATATGAAATGATACCAATATACCCAATAACTCTTTATTAATCAAACCCTTAAGGTAGGGCAACACCATACATTCACTCCTTAAGGAAGGAGAACACTCCACAAGCCATATGCCTGTTCATACAATAATCCTTCACATTTCTCAATGGGGAGTCTTTAGCCTTTATATAGGCCTCATACATACAATACCATTGGTCATTTCCATGGTTCCCTTAATACCATGGGCTTATTGCTAACTACTTGTGGTCCCTTACATGATATGGGTTAACCACCTTATTTATTACTATGGCCCATCCCATTATTACATTATTCCCTTGGGTACCTCCATCTGTACCCCATATTATCCCCCCTAGGTATACTATAGTGCGAGGTGGTAGGCACTTCGCCCAACAGTGGGCCCAACCTTAGCACTAATATCAATGACGTGGAGTTGCTTTCTCCCCCGGGGAGTGTCATGGCTAATTGAATAGCTGAGTCGACCTCCATAAATTCAGTGTGTATTCGAGTTTCGAAGGGGATGGGGTCTGAAAAAGTTGCATAGGTTGAGGCCGTATGTGGGGACAGACTCCATGAGCAAGGCGAGACAACAGACATAGACAGTGGAGTTTCTTCGACAATTGGGGAGGTCGTTGTCGTGTAGGACCCTTAATCGGTGAGGTCAACTATAGTCACAATGGGCATGGATTTTTTGCTTCTTTGCAATGGGTGGGTTGGTGCTTTTTGGCTGCCTGGGCTTGGGAATTATTGGCTTGGATTGTGAATGAGGCCCTACAATCGGGATAGCCATAGCTAGGGGTGCAGTGATTATCAAATTATGATGTGAAAAGCCTTCCAAATCAACATAACTAGATGCCTCACCTAATGAATTAGTTAAGCTCGCAATGGTCTGCTTGATGGCACTCAATTTTTCTTCATCTAGGTGAGCATTGGCTGCAATTCCTCCTTCGCCGAACGCTTCCAAGTGTCCACAACTGCATCTCCTGTTAGTAGTTGCGCTGCCATTCCCCCCAACAAGTATTTGTATCTGCCTTATTTTATCTCACAAGAAACTCTTGGCCATGACTCGAATTCCATGTGGAATGCTTCAGTTGTTAACGTGAACTTCTGTGCCCTCATTTGGAACATGACTGAGTGGACATAATGTGGCTTGAGGAAAGTGTTGCCATGCATTATCCCGAACCAAATCACCTATGAGTATTCATCGAGTAGTGCCCTGGGAATCCTTTCGGTGGCCTTTATGATCCCTAACATTTTACCATACCACTCACTGAAGGCCACTTCATTGATTCCTTTGCTGCTTGGGTCCCCTGACGTTCACCATGGTGTGTATCGGAGGGCATAATTATGGTCTTCATAGATCTGCACCAAGTCCCTTCCTTACGGAGGGCATCACTTCCACATTTCTAGGGTCATGATCAGGTAGCCGAAAATAAAATTAGTGCTCCTTTTTTACACATCCTCACATGCCTCAAACAGTTCATTCAACAAGAACATAGACTAGTTTAGCATTTCCCCTTTTTCATAGTGCTCTGCAACTGAAACAATGCCTAGAGTACACTCATTTCTTGAAAAGTGTTGAATCACCTTCCCGACGATGATATATCAGAAAAATCTAATGTAGTCTTTATTGATTAAGTTGATCTTTTCTCCTTTCTCACCTCACTTAGTGTCATAATTATTGTAGTAGTGGTTGTCGCCCTCCTTCTGTGATCACTTTGAAGTGGTTTGAAATGTTACTGATATTTCGTTTTCTATGGCCAATAATCTCGTAAGCCGCTGAATTTCATCTATATGAATTGGGTATTCTCTGTCTAGTCAAAATGACCCCTTGTGCATCCTACAAATCAATAGTTTCGTGCATTGCATCACGATGAAAGTCGTGCTGAACACGGGCAAGCTTTTGAAGTCTATCAGCGTTAATCTCTGAATTCCGTTGAAATCCACCTTGGCTTTGGTTGCCTTTATCCCATCTTCCTTTGTTATTGTCTCCATGTATACTTCCCTCTTTAGTGCCTAGAATTAGAAGCAATCCAACAGGTCATTATCTACCAGCTTGGTCTTGTCATATTTTCCATAGAGTGGCTCTGTGACTGTAATTTTTTTATCCATCTTGTTTTCAAGAACTGAAATTATCGGCTTCATCATATTGTATCACCTTTGATATACTGTAATCATTAGAGGTTGATGACAAGTGCTTGGGAGAAAACACTGAGGATCATACTGTGACTCAGAAGACTCTGACTAGACTTGCTAACTAATTACTATGCAACTTTCCTTGTGAAGATTCGAACATGTTTGACTGTTGTCGGTTGATCTGTCCCTAATTTGGTTGACACATTTTTTGCAAAGACAAGGTAGAGTAGAAGGGTAATAATGTTAGCATAATGGCAGACATTTAAGAGTTAATTTTTGTTATAATGGGAAAGATCCTATGAAAAATTTGGACTGAAAGTGGTATTATTGCCAAATTATTACGGAAAAGACATTTGGTACATGTGACTAACCTTAGCCCCAACCACAATCAGTTATGGTGTGGTGACATGGAAGCCACAACTGAGATTAGCACTCGAGCTTTCTTTTATTAGAAATAAACTAACTAACGAATTAACTAACGAACTCCCACTGACTCTCCTAATTCTATCTAAAATCTCTTTGCAGAAACCTTATCAATGTTGAATATGAATGTTTGGTTGGTGGAAGGGTTTCATACGTGCACCATTCACCCATCCTAGTAGTAGTATCCCATCTAGTTGCGCAAGCTTCACAGCTCTAGACCCCCTGATCTCTGCAACTATGAATGGCCCTAGCCAATGTATCTGTAGTTTACCCGAAAACTTTTGGAATTTGCTGTCATATAAAAAAACCTTACCTTCGACCATGAAGGATTTCCTTTTGATGTGTCTATCGTGCCATGCTTTCTATTTTCATTTCTAGACTAACTAGTGAAACTCTCCTAATAACTTGGCCTCGTCCAATTCCGATAGTTCTTCCAGCAGCTTTTGTAGCACCTCATCTTCTGTCATCCTTGTGGCCTCGGCGATGAATATGCTAGGGATCACGAAGTTTGTAGGCACAATGGCTTCTCGGCCATATATTAACTGGAATGGTGTCTGCTTGTGTAATCTCTTAACTATTTTGCGGTACGCATAGAGCATATTTGGCATTATTTCGTCCCTAATCATCTCGATTTATCGAGCATACCATGGTTAAGCCTTTCTCAAGTATCTTGTTAAATGCCTCTACCATTACATTAACTTATGGATGATATGGGTTGCTCTCGTGGTGCTGAATTAGGAAGTTCTGCAACAGAGAGGATATCGTTTCATTAATGAAATGAGTTCCTTGGTTGCTTGTGAGGCTTCTTCGGCAACCAAACCTTGAGATGATATTTTCAAAGATGAATCTTGCAGATGTGTTTGTTGTACAGTCTTTCACTAGTGCTGCCTCAACCCATCATGTGAGATACTCAGCCATCGTGATAATGTACCTTGCTTGGGTATGACATGCTAGTGGATTGATTGGACTGATGAAATCAATTGCTCACTTTTCAAAGATATATAAAGCATGTACTAGCTGTAGGGGGATTTCATCGCGACGCGATGGGTTCCCAACTCTCTGGCATACATCACATCCTTTTAGAAAATTCCTTAGCATCCTTGTATACAGTTGGCCACCATAGGCCCACTTGCAAAACTTTCCTTGCGGTCGCCTTCCCCCCTACAGGGCCGCTCGCAACCCCAGAGTGACATTCCTATAGAACTTCCTGGTGCTCGTGCTAGAGTATACATCGCTGCAACACCTGATATGGTCCCAACTTGTTCAAGTATCCTATGATAAGCAGATAGTTGACTGCTCACACAACCATGTATCTCCTTTGCTTCACTGTGTACTCTTCTGGGCATTTCCCTATGGCCAGGAATCCCACGATCTTTTCTAAGTAGTTAGGTATTTCTTCCACTTTGAATAAATCGACATCTGGTAATTGATCATCCAGGGAGCCCCCACCTTCCCTCGATTCCAATCTAGATAGGTGGTCAAGTCTGATGTTCAATCGTCTGGTTTGATGATTACCTCGAATGTGAACTCCTGGAACAGTAATGACCATCTGCATATCCTCCCTTCTAATATTAGCTTGTTGACTAGGCATTTCAATGCCAAAAGTTCTGTGAAGAACTTGAGCGGGGCCCCCAAAAAATAGTGCCTAAACTTCTGTTAGGAATACACCATGGCTAATGCTTCTCTTTTAGTTGTGGTGTATTTTTTCTCTGTGGTGGACAATTTCCTGCTGGCAAAGTAGATGGGATGGTCCAAGTTCCCTTCTCCTGGTTACGCCAACACTGCCCTGAGAGCAATGTCAGATGTGTCAATACTTACATGGAGCTTCTTTCTCCAATTAGGGTATACTAAAATTGGAGCACTTACCAGCTTCTCCTTCAGTATGTTTAATGCAGCTTGACAGTCTTCCGACCATGTGAATGCTTCCTGTTTCCTTAGAAACTTTTCCATTAGGGCGTGATGGAAGTGTAGTTACGGATGAATATTAAATAGTAGCCTATGTGGCCCAATGTCAATTGTAACCACTTCACATTGGCTGGTGGGTCCATGTTTATAATTTCTGCAACATTGGCTGGGTCCACGCATACTCCCTCCTTGCATACAATATGGCCTAGTAGTGTGCCGAATGGAATTGTGAATATACATTTCTTTAGGTTCAAGGAGATCTATAATTACCGACAATTATCAAACGTTACTCGGAGTTAGATGGTTTAGCCTATATGGTCTATATTTCAATGGTTGGGCATTAGGTTTTAAGACGATATTCATTTCCCCAATGTCCCCCTTAATTCCTTTTAACTCTAAAACCAAAGCTAGGAATATGTCCTCATAATCCCGTAAAAGATAAAAAAATTCCCTTATCATGTGGTCATCCTGGTAGTCCCCTATTGATGCCATCTTGGCTTATCCTTTGTGCCAATGTTGATCTTCTTTAGCTTTACTGGGAGAAAATATGGAGCATCCATTATGGTTCTTACTTGGATATCCCTCTCCCCTCCATTCTCATGAAATGTAAGGTGTCTCAACCCTTCCATGTCATCCTCCTCCAGATCTATGTTCACCTTCCTGCAGGCCATGAATTCTGGATATCGTGACTCATAAAAGTATTGCAGGAACCTCTCATCAATACATCCTTCCCATAATTGGCCTGAGGTGAAGAGGATCCTTTTAATGGCATACAAAGCCTCGATCAATCTCTTGTCACTATCCTTAAATGAGAAGCTACTACTGAATTGTTCTGCCAGGGGGTCCCAATCTCTTGTTTGTCTTCATATCTCTTCCTATATGTACCACGCTTTAGGGAATGTGCCTAAAGTGTGTATGAACATATGTACCCATAATTCCTTTGGAACTCTTTCTCTGTTCCACATGTCTTTGCAGTTTTCCAGGTGTTGTCGGGGATACGATTTGCCCCTGTATTTTGCGATCTCTTGTGGGCTATTTCCTGCTTGCTTGAATCTTTCCCTCATGGCCCTCTTGATTTTTCCCCAATTATGGAGGTCGTTGTGATGCACTCCTCACCATTGTGCCAGGGTTGCTTACAGCGTAATGTCTAACAATGGTATTTTATGGCTTTCCATTACAGTTTTATCAACTTTACTGAGAAATACGTCTACTGAATCTATGCCATGTAAAGTGGAAAAATCCCTTACCTCTATTTCGATCCAGTTGATGTGGCATATCGTAGTAGAATGCCTGGTATCAACTTCATATCTGCCCTACTGCGATGCATTCCATGCCCTTTCAAAGCCAACTTCCAAGCTATGTATACTCCTATTTCTAATTGATCCTTCTGTTGTGGGTTTGATGTAATCTTCCCTCTTTCCTGTTGTTATATGGTAGAGCTAGTCTAACATTCCTGGGTCGTTTATGTCATCTACTAGTTCTGTGAGTCTAGGTCCCTGGTATAGGTCTAGTGGCTGGATGACTCAGACTCCCTCCACTTCAAACATTATCAGCTCCTTCTTTAAGTCAATAACAACGTAGTTTTAATAGGCCCCTTCAATAATTAACAGTGTTGGGTAAGGATCTTTGTCTCCCATGATATCAATCACTTCAAAATCTACATGTGTCTTCACCTTTACCACATCAACTTCTATGTCCTCCAGTTTCCTAATCGGTAGTATACAGTACTGATTGGCCATTCGCAATTAGATTGGTGAGAAATTCAATTGTGGTTTTTCCAGTGCCTCCCACGTCTTCCTTGGTAGGAGATTGACATTGAACCCAAATATAACATAGTATATTTAATTTGAAAGCTCGTGACCTACGCATAATTCCTGAACTCCCTGCTCATTCTCTTCTTAATTCTCCTAACTCACCTTATGTGTCTCTTGATGAGTCTCATCATTGAGTAATTATATGGGCCTTAATTGGCCTTCATTCACCTCCTAGCTTAGTCAAACCAATTGCTCTCACAACCTATTGCATACTTTTGATTACATTTTGCTTATGAGATGAGTTAGAGTTAGATATTTTGCTTTGTGGTCTAATGTGAATGTAATGCAGGATTAAAGGATAAAAGCAAAGGAAATGCAGGGATAAGAGGTAAAAGCAAGGAACTATTGTAAAAGACCTTGGTAAAAACTCAAATGGGACAAGGGAGAGGAATTACAGGAGGTAAATCATCCTCATTTACTGCCCATCCATTCGAATATCCCTCCATCAGCTGAAAGTAAAAACAACCAAATCTGAAGTACTAAAAGACAACCAAACAAGTGGAAGTACAAGCAGCCTCCCTACTAGAAGGTAGCCAAGCTAGTGAAAGTAAAAGGAAAGTTACCATTAAGTTGGGAGCTATACCTCCCTAATTTTGAGGGAAGTCATTGAGACTTCAGACGTATAAATAAAGAGGCTTAGGACCTCAGTTTTTTTAGCCAGTCAAAAGTTAGTCAACTAGGCAGTCAGTCAGTTAGAAGTACTCGAAATTTCTGATTTGTAACAGTTTTTGCTGTAATACAATGTTCTTTGATAATGAAGATGAGTCTTGATTTGAGCCAGCACTGAGTTAACTCAGAGGACTGAAGCTCTTGGGTTAGGGCCCAACCCTAGCAGCCAAAGATATTCTTTTTTGTATTGTATTCCAGCATAACTTCTTACTTTCTGGTCATTTTCTTAATCAAATGCATTCTCATTACAGCAGCAATATAGATTCATGATTTCTGTTCATTCACTTATGTGGTTCATTTCCATTACAACACTAGCATAGATGCATGGTTTGATTATTCATTTGGTCAAGTAGATGCATTTTCATTATAGTGGTTCAACACAGATTTCTGGTTTCTTGCTCATTGACTTAAGTAGTTTCTTGTTCATTTTCTTAAATAGTTGTAGTCCATTACATCAGGGTAGAACAAATTAGTTGTGTTTCAGTTTGTTCCATTTATGCTTTCATTTAATTAGTAGGTTGGTAAAGAAAAGATCCATTAGGATGCTCACAGGTGTCTTGGCCTCACCTCCTCCCTCTGGGACTATGGTGTGAGGAAGAAACCCTACAACAACCCCAAAAACACAGGGTTTTGATTTTTTATGGAGTTTTGTCATTTAATATTGTCACTGAGGTCATTTCATAGCACTCTACCCCTTTACTGGTCATCAACTTGTTTGCTCTCCTTCTATCCCAGGCCTCACTCACATTCCCATGTCTCTCTCTTTTAGCCTGAAATGCTTGCACAAGAGCTGGTAATTCATGTTTAAACGTTTTTTAACTGTCAAATTCCTTTCCAAAAATCATCCAATCACCACTCAAATCCATTTTTTCGCGTTTAACTTTTCACCCTTTAAATCCCCATCGTTGATCTACCTTGTCAGATCCGACGGTTGTCGCACACTCACTGACCAACCTACTCAATCAAATCTCCGTCGTAGATCTGCTTTGCCAGATCCAACGACCCTCACTCCATATCCGTGGGTTTCCTTTCGACTGTTATCGGGCTGAGGGCACGCGATATGGGTGGTTTCCCTGAGCTACGTGTAAGTCAGGGAGGCTAATCACGTGAAATCCCCCAAAACCATTTACGGCTTTGAGGGTGAACGATATTCCGCTTACCACCCTCCAAACCTGCTCGTCCTTTCTGCATGTTCTTTTCGTGCTCCAACCTCCACCATCGATCTGTCTTTTGATTTGACGGTTGTCACTTCACTCGATACCTTTTTTGCACGTTTTGTTCTGCCCGTGTTCTCTGCCATTCATCTATCGACTGCCTGCGCGATCTAATCCTAGCCATCCATCTTGTTAGGCCACCATGTCCGCCCATTTGCCTATGTACCCTCCTATTGTCCGATCTCGTCCATTCGTTTGCTGTTCCCTCACATGATCTAATGGTCCTCATGTTCTGTCGCTCCTTCACATCCTCTTCCTGCCAGTTTTGACCTCCACTTGTTTTTTGCTCAGACGTAGACTTAACTTAGTTTCATTGTTTTCCCCTTAGTCTAGTTTGATGCTTTCTGGATAGCAGTAGTAGGTTAGTTTTAATTTCTAATTCTGCTCACCATATTTTTTTAATAAGTTGGCTAGGGTTTGGTGTGAGTTAGGCTTGCATGTTGTTTTTTTCATTTCTGCAGTAGAATAGCTCTCCCCTAGACTAGGTTTGCTCTCCTTTCATCAAAATAAAGCTTCTTCTAACCCTATAGAAGTCTGGCTTGGAACCCCTGGGGTCTCTTGCCAGATGAGCAGTGAGAATAGGCAATACCTTCACTTCTACTTGTGTATATAGCACAGTCACCTCCAAGTTTATATGAACCTTGTGTTGATAAGTAAAGATGGTAGCCCTGGGAGTTGTAGCATTCTTGCTACAATACTGAGGCTCATCATCTCTAAGGGAAGTTCACTGAGACATTCCATTCTCCAATCTTCTCCTCTGGAGGACTGCTTTCATACTTTTGTGCAGATCCCCTAGCATTTGATCATTGTTGATCATCTACAGGAACAACCTAAACCATCCCTCAATCGGCCAAGCAATGGTGGATTTTCTAAGGTTGGGCATATTATCCTTTTTAGAGTCTGTCAAATTTTCAAATATTTTTTCCACCTCCTCTTAGTATTGATTCTTCTATCCAGGGTTGTATGAACGGCTTGGTGAAGTCACCCTAATGACTGTTGGCTAGTGTAGGCCACCCTGGTCAGCCCCTGTTTTCTTACCACCATAGATGACTATGTTTATGTTGGATAGTGGAGCTACCTCGATAATCCTTGGTTCTACATTGATCAAGTTCGTCCCTCGTTGCCTGATATGTTCTTCCCACCTTGTGATCAGCTTAGTGCAACCCTCAGTTGTATGGGCATTGACCCTACATTGGGAGCACCATGGTCTTCTTGGTAGGGGTAGTCTCAGGTGACATGTCCATCCTAATCATAGTTATAGCAACGCACATCTGCCCTGCCCCTTGTTCTACCTCCTCTTGTTCCCCCTCCTCCTCCTCGGCCCCTATAAGTAGTTTCATTGAGCCTGAATGTCAACCGGTCTATTTGATCAACTAGCAAATTGAGCACTCAACACTGGTATGTATGATGGGTCGTAGATGCGCAAAACCCACAATAGTTATTATTCGGGACATTTGAATATTTCTGCATTATCAAGCATAAGCGTAGTGAGTGTCCATATCCCCTACACACCTCAAAATATTCTGGTGGGTTGCGGCTCGTGAGTGCATCTTACGATCCCATTGCCACAACACTTGCCATAGGTGGGGTCCTCGAAGTTCCCACTGACCCTAATTCCATACCTGTGCCTCTCAACCTAGGGCATTCTATTGCAACCTGACCCTCCACTAAGCATTTGGTACACCACACGTTCGGTTTCGCAGGTCGGGTTAGCTGTAGATATTTCAACTTCTTTTTTAAGTTAGCGATTTGGTGTTGTAGACCCAAGATAAAGGGATCATGCAATGTAGCTCCTCCCCGATACTTGTGCGGGTATCCCATCATAGCCTCTATGTGGGTTGCCTGCTCTAGGGAATCCTGTAGTGTCTCGATCTTTTGTTGTGTCAATGGTGTCAGGGTGAGGGGTAGAAGCACCTTGATGAACCATTCCCTCTGATGATTTGGATATATAGCGTAGTTTAGGTTACTAATTGCATCTTTGAACCTCTACGTTAGCTCCCAGGAAGTTTCTCCCTCTCGTTGCTTGATTTCCCACAACTCTGATAGCCTCTACTGATCAGTCTAGGGAAGCTTGAAATCTTGTACAAAGTTCCCCTTAATATCATCTAAGGTTGGGTTTTGGTGTAACTTTTCCCATTTTATAAACCATCGTAGGGCTCATTCCCTGAGAGTTTTCTAGAACTCTATTAGCTTCACATTGTTAGGCATATGACGAGCCCTCCATATAGCCTCACATAGGTACCAATGTTGTTCTACATCTTCCTTCCCCCTCCCAAAGAATTTTGGGTATCTCGTAAATGATCCCACAATACTGGACTGTGTTTCTGCTAAGAGCACAAAGCCTTAAGTTCCTAGCTATTGAGATCCTTGTAAACCAAAATTACTATTACTATTATTTCCACTATAGTTAGCAGTACTAGTGATATATTTAGCATGCACATTATTTACTCTTATCGCCTTAAGCAACTTAGCAACAAATTTACTAGGGTTATTGTAGAGTACCAGGGGAAGGTCGAGGGAATGCTACCTGAGCCTCGGGGGTTTAGATCTTCAATTCTTTCGGACGCCACATTCTCCTCGAAGAGTCTTCTCATCACAAAGCACATCTCATCCTCTATGTGTTCCTCGGGGTTACTGTGACCATCTTTGTCCGACCCCTCCCCCGCAACTAGGGAGGGAAGGCTCATATCACCCTTTAGACTCTTGGTCACCCCTGTTGTCTCTATCCCTCTCACCATATTCTCCTCCCTTCCATCTCTCTCCTCTGGAATCTTCAACACTGATCCTGCTTGGTGTAGTTTCTCTGGTTTCCCTCTGATCTCCTCCATAGCTCTTTCTTGCCAGTTATATGTTATCTGCACTCTCCTCTGCGCTCTCACCTTGCTAGCCCTCTGTGAATACTCTACATCCATCCCTCTAACAACATCCTGGTCCCCCGCTCGGTATCATTTCTCCCCTTAGGTCCTACCCCCAATACTAGGGGTTTACGCTGCCATGCTTAGACCTTGGAAAGGAATCATATCCTCTTCCACCATTAAAAATTTAATCCAAAGAGATATTTCTTACAACTTCCCTCTTAACCTGGTCTGGAACACAATGTCAGCTTTCGAGGAGGACAGGTAGCTTTCTGCTGTGAACTCGACCATGTATCCTTCTAGGGTAGTTTACCCCCAAAAGTCTACCACTCTCATCACATCTGTGTCAATACGGTGGAGTGCCACGAAATCTGTGGGAATCCAATCGCAACGAGCTAGAATTTGTCCTCCCATCCGACCCTTCACTTACAGTCCCCACAACCAGTTGTACAATTCCTCTGGGAATTTACCCCAGAAGATCTTGTACTGATCGCTTGCAGCTTCATAATATAAAATCTCATTGTTCACTTTAACAATGGCTTGGTTGCAAAGTGTGGCTTGCTAGGATGCAAATCAATCCACTTGGTCGTCCCACCAGTTCTGTATCTCGTTCTTAAAAATACTTGATACCATATTATGATCCCCTCTTTTTGATTTCTGGTCCCGACAACGGAACCATTTGTTGGCCCGGATTTGACAACAGCACAGAGACCCTAGATTTAGGCACAAGGGGCCGACAAGTCTCCATTCTAGTCTAGAGAAATGCTGACATTTTCACCTTACCCAGAGAAGGTAAGGAGTCTCACCCAAGGCGTGCTGCAACTGAATTTAGAAGGGAAGAATGAGGTACCAAGAAAATCACAACAAACAAACAATAGTGTCTCGGAACAATCAATCATCCATGTTAATCCAATCATACAACTCTACTTAGATACTCTTAAAGAACCATACAACTTATATGCATCCATTCAAATTTTTTAGAGAACCAACACAAAACTTAATAACGCATTACTGATCAAACTGCCTCTTTCCTTAAGATTAACATAAGGAAATACATACAAAATTACAATAGGCTCAAGGCCTTATCATCAAGAACATAAATACCACAACCGAGAGGAATAGACGTAGTTAAGACATGGAACATTTTACTCTTTCTGCAACTCAGGAAGGCCCTATTGAGTCCTGAATTTCTTAATTGATCAACAACCAACCATTTCTTGCCCTCCCTTTTTCCTTTTATCTTCTGCCTTGGGCTTAGACTACTAGTTCCACCTATCTTCTACTCGACTGGCTCTATCCTTGGATGCCACTACTCTCCCTTTGCTTGGCTGCTCCTGCTCTTCTCTGTCACCTTCCCAAAGTTGCTAGTTCCCTTCTAGTCCCTGTTCCCCCTCTTGGTTGTCATCTCTACAACCCAACAGTTGTCCTTGCCACCTATCCCCGACTCTCCTTTCCACAAAAAATCAAAATGAAGGCCCCAACAGTCCAAATATCTACAACAATTCCATTTGAACATTAAATACAAGAAGGGTAGCACCAATCACATTGTAGATTGCCTCAATCAATCCCTAGTTGTGGAACTCTCTGCCATTCTCAACTTGTGTGGGCATAATACATCTGTACAACAATGATTTTTAATTCACTACCACATATAGGATATTGATGTCAGGAAATCAAGTTCCAGAATTCCACCTCCATGATGCATTGTTGTGCTACCTGGGACACCTTTCTGTTCGTTCAAGCAAGCATGACAAACTGAGTTGGGAGGCACATTACAATTGGTTAGTATGGAAGTTTGGTGTGGATACAAAAGTGGAAGTACTATTGAAATATTTTTATTAGCTGAAACTTCAACATGATGTTTGTAAGTATATAAGGTTTTGCATCACCTGCATCATTTCCAAACCAAACTAAGAAGAAAGGTATGTACACCTCTCCACTTACTCCTAACCGACCTTGGGAATCCATCTCGATGAACTATATTTATGGCATTACTTCTATCAAGAATGGTAACGACTGTGTATTTCTGGTTGTTGATAGATTTTCTAAGGTGGCCATCCTGACTTCATGCAAAAAGAGTATTAGAGAAAAAAATCTTCTTTGAATGAGTGTGAGTACTTTTTTGGATTCTGCAGACCATCATATCATATTGGGATAGTAGGTTCCTAAGTGTATTCTAGTCGAGCCTCTCGTCAATCTTGGATGCAAAACTCACCAAATCAACTCACTTCCATGCCCAGACCACTAGCTAGATAGAGGTCATCAACAAGATGATCATGCACATTTTTCACATGTACTTTTCCAAACATCCATGCACATGGGATGAGAGTCTACCTCATGTTCAACATAACTACAACCAATCTCTCTATAGCTCAATTTTCCACAACCCCTTTTAGGTGGGCTTGTGATTTCAACCATTAGGCCCCATTGATGTCGCATTGCTCCTTGAAACTACACAAGAAGAATATTCACATGTTCAATGCAGAGACAACAAAGCTTCCGTATTTATTGAATGATTCAACACATCTTCCACCATGTCTATGATATCTTGTAGAAGCTAATACTAAGTATAAACAACTCCATGATTAGTACTAAGTGCCACACAAACTTCTAGTGGGAGAAAAGGTTTGTTTGAATATGTAGAAGGAATTCCCTATAGGGGCATATTGAAATCTTTGACCACTCCACTATGGACCTTATACCATAATCAAATCTATGGGTGGAAATGCTTTTAAGCTAAGTATGCACCCATTCCTTGGCCTGCACCCAATGTTCAATGTGGATTGTCTTTAACCATACTTTGCACCATTGTTATACACATCGGGAATTGTAGAGCAACTGACACCGACATAGATAAAACTATATTACATCAATTATGCCAAAATTTAACTAATCATGGACACACAAATTAATAACACTCGTTAATCGAGGGTTCGATTGTATCGGGTTTCCAAAGCAGTCCAATTCTTGCACCAAGGCAAGTGGCTCATCAGGGAACAAGTTCAATAGAAGCTATCCCATATGATGGATACACTCAATGCAATGGATACCATTTCCTCCTAAGGGGGTAGGACTAGTCTAGGTGAATATCGGTGGCCACCCACCTATTCCACTGGGTCACAACACAAATTTCCAAATTTGGTAGTTTTTAGGTCTTGAACTTCTGTAGCCGTTTGGATTCCCTAAAAAACGTTTTTTTTGGGGAATCGAACCAATTAAAGTTGAAAATTTGACTCCTCATATATATGTTTCCAATGAGTTATCATGTGTGCCAAACAAAGATCGTATGCCAAAGTTAATGTTCAAACTTACCCCATTGGGGCTCATAATACTTTGGTGCTTCATCTCATATGATTAGGTTTTTGGATGTTTAATGTTTCTCATTCTTCATGATAAAAAGGCCTTTGAGCTTCATTGTGACACAATTCAGGGAGTTGTGTAGCCATCATATCTCTTCTCATAGATAAACTACCATAGTTCGAGCTAGTTTGCTTTCATTTTACATGTATATAAATTCAACATTTTCCATTTATTAATTGAAGTCAATTTTCATTGTATGTATGTATAATGGTTTTAAATATATATTTCATTTTGTTCCCTTCATAAATTCATATTATAAGGATCCTAAATTCAACTTCAAATAGGTCAACTTGGTATTTTTGTTATAACTTCTTGTGGGACTTTTTAGAGTGTGAAATATCTAGAGATCTTAGAAGACATACATAAATAACCTAGGTAAAATTTTCAGAATTATATTTGAATAAATGGACAAGTGACATGTTATATAAGTTTCCTCGTGGAAAGAGACAAAAAATCAATAAGTTTTGGGAAAGTTACCATAACTTTCACTTGGAACATCAACTTCTAGTCAAATCTATGGAATTGTAGAGAAGACATATTAGAGTATTACAGACAAAGTTTTAGATTCAAAAGGGATGAAATCTCAAAGATAAATCAAGAAAAATTCCAACCATTTAGATATTCTCTAAATTAAGGTTTTAAAGGTACATAAATTACAAGTGACGTAACTTTTGATTAGAAGATCCAATTTTCTTTGATGACAAAATATTGTGATAAAGAGGAGTATCATTATTATTTTCCATCATGTTTCCATTCAAAGTTAATACACCAATTAAACATATTGAAGGCTCACTCCTGACTCATGAAGAAAAAAAAACTTTGAATACTGGTTAGAGTCATATTGAAAAGTCAATTTAAGAAAATAAGTGATACTATGAGTGTTGAACTATCAATGGTGAAAGGATCAGTAGGAAATATGGAATAAGATATGATGAATGAAATGGATAAGAATATGAATGAAAATAAGAAATAAATAAAAAAAATCCATGTATGAAAATATGGTAGAAATGAAAAACATTATATTACAAAATCTCAGAGGAAATCATGAAAATGAGGAGATGAGTGGTGTTGAGACCCAATCATGTACGGAAAGAATTTTCCCAATTGGAGAATACAAACATTGAATGATAGAACCATAATAAAAACTTTTCAATCCAAGATCCACATTATCAAGGATACAATTAAGCACCAAGGAACTACTACATTCTGAAGATTGATATGAAGAAGTTTGATGGTAATGATTCTATAGCATGGATATTCCAAATGGAGCAATACTTTGTCTACACCAAGTGGAAACACTACTAAATACAAATATTGCATCCATATTTTTAAAACAAGACCAACATATATGTATAAGTTTATTTTTGAAAGGAAAATAAATCTTGTTATATATTGATCCATTTTAATAGAGGAATTCATAGCATGTTATGGGAACATTAAGATAATTATATTCTTTAGTCAATTGGTAAATCTTCGACAAAAAGGTTCGATTGTAGAGCACATTCAATAATTCCAAAAGTGGGGTCTCGATGTAAAGAACATTTCAAAAATAAATTTGTTATACCTATTTACGATAACTTCAAATGAAAGTATCCAACATGAGGTGAATCTCTTTGAACCTAAATCCCTAAAGAATTCTTTCGGCATAGCAAGGAAAGTTGAAAGAAAAAATATGGTTTCTAGAAACTTGGTCACTGACAACTATAGAGACCATCATGCTTCCTCTCCTATCCTCACTCAACCAACAAGGTTGATACCTCAACAAATGGACGAAACACGAGTAAAAGGATTATGTTTTAGTTTTGATAGCAAGTACTATAAGGGGTATAAATTTTGTGAGAAGAAATTATTTCACATAAATTCTAAAGAGGAAGAAGATCAAGAATTGGAACCATCACAAGATCTAGAGCTAGAAGAGACTACTCCAACAATATCTTGTCATACATTGGCCGACATCAATACTCCACAAATCCTCACTTTAGAAGGATATATCAAAGAGAAAAAGGTAACAACGTTGATTGATTCTTGTAGTACCCATAAATTCATCAATTAAAAATTACAAAAACTTCTCAACTTATTTCGTATATCCAACAATAGAGTTTCAAGTAATGAGTGTAGATGGAGGTACCATAAATTGTAAATTAAGTGCCATAGTATTAGGCTCAATAGGAAGGAGTTATTATTGGACTCTCCATTATTGCAATACAAATGGGTGTTGTTGATGTTGTATTAGGGATAAAATGGTTATAATCATTGGGAGCAATGTCCTAAAATTTTCAATATATTTTCATAATATTTACCTCAAAAGGTAAGGAAATAGAGCTTCAAGGTATCTAAGGGAAAGACTCTAAAGTGATAAGATCTAATGGAATGACAAAACTACTCAAAAAGGGGCACCAGGGTGTAATTGCAACATTGTGTTCAATAAATTTTCAAACATCAATATCATCTATGTCAGGGTATATCCATAAAGTTATCAACAATCATTCCAAGTTATTTGGAGTAATGCCTAAGGGTCTTCCACTTGCTCAAGATCATGACTATGTTGTTAATTATAGCTTGGAAGTGTACCAAAGATATATAAAGAAGGAAAAATCATACTAGAAGGAGAAATAATCCTTGTAACAAGGATTAATGAGTTGAGTAATATAGCAATTGTGGAGTACCTCATCAAATAAAATAACCAACCAGTGGAAGAGGTGGTATGGGAAGATGACTTATTCATGGAACAATTAGTCAAGTGTTGAGGAAAAAAATTGTTTGAAGTGAAAGGGAATTCTAAGATTTACTTAAGCCCCAAGTTAACCCTAAAATCCCTTATTAAGCCTTAGATATTGAGTGATTACATTTTTATTGTTATATTGTTATGCAGGCTAGAAACTTTCATTGTCCTATTTTATTATACTTGTACCTTTTTTCCTTTATATATACATACTAATGAGACCTAGTCTTCAGATCATCAAATATTCTCTGATACATTATATTAATTGTAAAATGATGTTTTGCCCTTGAAGATGATTGTAATTATTGGTGTCTCATCATTTTTAAAGCGTAAGGTTCATAACATACTAACTCTCTTTCCCCTTTAGCTTGCACAACCGAAAAAAAGGAATACCCTTCTCTGCAATGCAATACCTCATGTTATTCCATTTCCCTCTATGGATATTAATATAGTTTGGTTAGGACATATGAAGGCTATAGGCTCCAACTATTCTCAGCTATGTATAATTTTTCATAAAATGTAATGCATCCATGTACTTATGCATATTTACATAGCTGGAAAAATAACTAGCCTTCTCATACAACCAATTGGTAATGGATATTTGCTACACAAATCTAATCCTCTCTCTAAGAAGCAATAAAAAGAAGAATGATAATGAAATAATTAGGAGTCTTCCCCAACCATAAAAATTATGGTTAATATATGAATGGTCACAATGTTCCATGTAGCTTTTGCAAGAATATCATGTAACTCTTTTTCCCAACTAATTCGAATATGGGTCTAATAAAATAGATATTTTTTCTCTAGCCTCTCTAGCTATTTCCTCCTTTTTATGGGATTAAAACCCCCTTTAACTCTTCTCATTGTCCATTTGCCACTAGTGATGTATTTTTATTATTAATGTCAAAAAAATATTACATTTGGTAGAATATTTTGCCTTTCATAATGTATTAAAATACATTATTATTATGAGGATTAAAACTTGGATATTGCATTTATCTCCCCCTTATTTTGGCTTTGTCCTAAGTGCACATCACCATGTAAGTGCACATATATCCACAATTTTATAAAAAAATACAAGATTATTTCATATATGCTTTTCACATCACATCTTCCAACTCCTATGTTGCTTCTTTATGGGTATATCATGTCCACTAGAACTTTATATATTTCACGTTCCTGTCTAGTAGTATACACACTGGTTTTACTTGGAAGTCTCATTCTACCTCCAGTTTAATGAATTTCTAATCAATGATATAGTTAGGATATGCACACATTTTCTTTTCTAGTAAAAACATATGAAATGCATTATGCACATTCATGGAAGCAGGAAATGCAAACATATATGCAACTAGTCCTATCATGTCTAGTATTTCAAATGGAGCATATAATTTGGTTGTCATCTTGGTATGATTTCCTAGCTTCAAGGATTTTTTCTTAGGTTTCATTTTTAAAAATAAATTCTCTCCCACTTTAATTATTTATTTATCTTATTCTTATCTACATAATTTTTTTTCCTACCCTATGTATCCTTTCAATTTTATTTTATTTTTACCATGTTCTCTTCCATCTCTCTAAGAAATTATGGTCCAAGTACTACTCTATCTGCTGGGTTGTCTCAACTCACTAGAGCATTGCATTTTCTACCATACAAAGCTTAAAATGGGCTCATGATCTTCAATAATTTTTAATACCCGTTGTTGTAATAAAACTCAACGAAATGCAAATAATTCTCCTACTTGGTTGACTTATTCATCACATACATTCTTAACATGTCCTCAATCACTTGGTTGACTCTCTATCTTCACATTTTTCTGTGGACTATATAATGGGCTAATGTTGATATGCGTACCAAATATTTAAAATAATTCTCTCGAAAAGTTTAAGGTAAACTTTGGATGTTTGTTGTAAACAATTTTCTTAGGTAATCCATGCAAATTAGCAAAATATTTCATGTATATTTATGCAATATTAGTTGCCTTATGGCCTAGTTTCACTGTAATGAAATAATTAGTCTTTGCCAAATTATCCATTGCCACCATTATTGAATCATGTTGCCTTATTGTTGTAGAAAACTTATTAGGTGTCTATTCTTAGTTTTCACATTTTGTTATCCCATACACCTAGCTATGTAATCAACCACATTTTCATTTTTGGCCAAAGGTATTGAATTCTTATTGTTGTAATTATTTTCTGGTAACGAGGATGTCCTTCATATGGAACATTATGCATCCCCCTTAACAATAACTTTCCTAATTTTATATAATTAAGAACATACAATCTATTTTTATGCATAAGTATTCTATATTCTCTCAACTTATGCTCTTTAAATTTGTGTTGTACATCTAGTTGCTATAAGCCTTATATTATCTATAGATAATATTGTTTTGTAACAACAACTTCTAAAATTTTACATTTAAATATGATGTATGCATACTAATCCCTCTGGCATGCACAAAAGTGTACTCTTCCACTTAGTGTATCAACAACTTTATTATCCTTTCTTTTGATATGCTTGATTTCAAAGTCATACTCACTTCAAATGTCTAGCCATCTTGCTTGTATAACATTTAACATTAGTTGTTCAAACAAATGTTTGAAACCACTGTGGTCTGCCCTCAATTCAAATTTCTTCCCCATTAAATAATGCCTCTAAATCTTTGATTCATGTACTACGGATGCAAGCGCCAAGTCATGTGTGGTATAATTCATCTCATGTTCTTTAATCCTTCTCGACTCATAACCAGTGACATGTCCATTTTGAGTAAGGACTCCACCACGCCCCTCTTTGCATACATTTGTGCATACAACACAATTTTCATTTAGATCTACAATTTTCAAAATAGGTGCCCTATTAATCATCTCTTTAAATGATTAGAAAATTTCTTCACACTTTGTTTTTCATTCAAGCTTAGTGTCATTATTTTGTAAATAAGTGATGGGATGATAACTTCATTGAGAAGCCTAATGTAAAGCTTCTGTAGTATTCAACTAGTCCCTTAAAAGATTTAACTTTTGAAACATTGTTTGATGTTAGACATCCTCTAAGGGCTTGAATATTATCTTGATCCACTGCCATGCCTTCCTCTAAAATAAGATGTCTCAAATAGAGAATCTTCTCTTGATAAAAATAGCACTTGCCTAACTTGACATAAGGATGATTCTCCCTTATCACTTGTAGCACCAACCACAAGTGATGCTCATATTCTCCCTTTGACTTGGACTAAATAAGTATCTCATCTAATAACACAATGAAATAATTATCTAGATAGTTTTATAATATGCCATTCCGAAGCACATAAAGATAGATGGTGAATTGATTGATCCAAATGGAACCATTGAAAATTGATAATGCACATACTTGGCTCTAAAAATTGTCTTACTGATGTCTTCTTCCTTCTTTCTCAGCTAGTCACATCTTGATATCAGATCTATCTTTGATAATATATCTTTTTATTTTAACTTATCAAATAGGTCATCAATTAGGGGTAGAGGGTATTTGTTCTTCACTATGTCTTTATTGAATTATATAAAGTCAATACAAAACCTCAATGTTCCATCCTTTTATTTCACAAAAGGAGCTTGTGCTACCCAAGGTGAGACACTTGGGAGTATGTAACCTTTATTCAACAACTCTTCTAGTTGCATTCATATTTATTTTAATTTTGGTGTTCTCATTCTATAACAAATGTTTGATATTGGGGTAATTAGAGGCATTAGGTTAATAGAGAAGTATACATCATTCCTTGGTGACAACCTCAATATTTATTCAAATAAATCCTGAAATTGTTGCAACATTAGGAAATCCTCAATACTTATCCCTTTGGTCTTGTTGGGATCTTCCACATGATTTTAATACAATTGGCATCTTTCCCTAAAACATCTCTTCAGTTATAGGGATGAATATCACTTATAGAAACTATTCTTGTAATTCCTTACACAATGGTTTGCTTTCCTTCTTCGTCAAGATAAGTGTAGGTCTTGTTGTGGAAATCTTGGACAATGTGATGCTTGTCCAAATAGTTTACTCAAATTAGGATATCATAAGATCCCATTGGTATGATATCCATATCAATATTTGTATGTACTCCATTTATATATGTTAGAAAACCTGAAATAATCTTGTCAACCATTATTTTACTTCTAGTGGCTAGTTGGACAAACCAAGATATTTAAAGCTTACTTTTCATTTAATGAAATCTATTCTCTAATCTAGGATCAATGTAACAATGGATTTCTATTGAATAAATCAAATTAGCAATAGGTTTATTTTCTATCTTACCTCCACCTCAATCATATGTGATTGTTGTTCTTCATGTGATTCTCTAGGGATGGATATATCCTTGAAATATTTATGGCCATGTCTTCCACTATGATATCCTCTTGAAAGTTGTGCAAAGTCCTCATTTTGTCACTTTTTAGAGGGAAATATTTGTACATGTGATCTCATTTACATCCAAAACATTTCATTGGTGGCCTTCCTTTTTTTCCCAATTAGTCTACCATTTTCCAATCATCATAAGTAGGGTGATTTTTCTATTAGGAGGTTTGAATCCATTCTTCCTTTAATCTAATTTCTACCTTCTTCTTATCCTTCTAGGACATCCAATAAGTCTCTCTACGTTTTTTTTTTCCATACGTGTACTTGGAATTTCTAATGGTCTCTGCTATAGTCATAGGTTCATCAAATTGAATTGTATCTTTGTAAAATAATGATAATCTACTTAAGAATATTTGAATCTCCACTTTCTCCTCCTTGGTAAAGCCTACAAACCTCAATAACTCCAAGAAATTATTTTCATATTTCTCCATGGTAATGTTCCCCAACTTGAGTTCAAATAACTCCTACGTCTTCTTGTCATAGTAGTGTTGTGAAAGATATTATTATTGAAAATATTTCTTGAATCATTTCTAAGAAATGCTTTTCTCATTAATGTGCTTGAATTGCTTCAACTAGTCCCAACACATAGAGGCCTTCCCTTATATATGATATGGAGAAATCCTAGCCTCACTATGAGTAATTATGCAAGTGAAAATATTTTATTTTATTTTTATTTTTTTTCTATATGGTTCACGGACCTCGAAGACCAGTGATCGCTACATCCACGAAATATTTGTACCAGGTAGATCCACACAAAGGGATCATTTTCTGTTGGCTCAACCACAAAGAATGACCCCGAGAGTGTCGAGAGTATTGAACCCGTGGTATATCAATAACAAAGGTGATTTCACAATGGAGACTTGACCAATTGTGCTAACCCTCGAGGCTACATGTGAAAATATTTTATGATTCCAAGAAATTAGGTTTAAGCATTATCTTATAATCTGTTTTCACCGTCAATGGTTGGTGGCTTAAGCTTCCTAATTTCTCCTTGCAAATTGTTCTATTCATGTTTTCTTCTTTGACGCATACCAGGATGCTTATGGAATTTTCTTTGACTCTTTAGATGCATAAAACTCCTTCATTAAATTCATAGGTTACTACTAGCTCTTCTTGAGTACTTGTACCCTTTGTAGTGAGGTCTTCCTTCTTTCTCATGTCTTGATACTTTGTAGTGAAGTATTCCTTCTTTCTCATGTCTTGAGTTGTCTTTGAGCTTTACTAGCTCTTCTTGAGTGCTCACATCCTTTGTAATTAGATCTTCCTTCTTTTTCATGTCTTGAATATGATACATTCTTAATTTGTATTTGCGAATGATTTAAAATTTGCAACATAGTAGTATTTATTTGATTTTCTTCCTCCTCTGCTCTTACTATTCTTTCATTATCACCTCTGTAACTCCACAATTCCATATTCAAGCTCCTTATAGTCTCTAGTGGCTTCAACTTGGTTTTATTTCCATTAGATTGTTTTCTCATTACTTAAAATATTGTCTATTCCTTTAACTTATATTTCATGATTATACGTAATTTGTGCATATTCCTTATTTCTAATCTACAATTCATAAGCTTATCCAACTCTAAAAATTTGCCTTTTTTTACCCAACTTAGAAAAAGTTATTTTTTAGTGGTCCTAAAAATACACGGACTTCTTTTTGGTGGTCTTCCAATGCACATGCTTATTTTTAATAGTCATGGGAAAAATTCATCTCTTCGGTGGTCTATGAAAAAAATTATCCCTTTGGTTGGCTTGGAAAACTTCATATTTTTGACAATTTATGAAATAATATTTATGTAAGTTCATTTTAAGTCAACAATTTGAGCTGTCCATTTCAAAATCAAACTAATCTAGGTTGTTAACAGGTATATGTAAATGTTCAAAGAAAATTTACAAAGGGACACCATGAAAGCTCTAGACCAAGATCTGGAAGGCCAATTTCAACCTAATAATCATCTATTCAACACTTTGTGACCCTTACATACAAGATTCCATATAGAATATGCATATTTCTCACTAATTTAATCATTTACTTCCAATTTACAGATTTAATAATTTACAAATTCAAACTATGTAAACATGAGTTTTGATAATTTTGCACTGATTTTTACCCATATAAATCTAATGGTGGAACCTTTGCTCTAATACCAAAATGTAATGTACCTAGCCCCACATTGGGCCATGTTACCACCAATTTCCTCTCTAATACCAAACTATAATGTTTGAAAATCATAGGGTACCTCAGTAACTCACATTCTTGAGTTTCTTTTCAAAATTTGATACTATTCTACATGAATGAAGAGGCATGCAACAAAAAATAAATATGAAGAACCATCAAGAAAAATTATATATAAATAAGATAATAAAATTCTCGCACACTAAATACCATTCAATATATATAAAACATTGATTAGTGAAAACGCATAGAGTAAACACAACTTGAATAAAATACATAGAGAGTACCTATCTTTATCAAATCATAACACCAATCATGTGTAGATATTTAATGTTCCACCAGAACTTAGACATTTATAATCCAAAAATATCACTATTAGGTCATTCAAGAGCTGAGGCCATCAATCCACAAGGATGGGTGCCTAGGTTGACTATAACTCACACAAACAATTAAGTTTTCATGCTATGATAACATACTCAATCACTCAACAACAATCTCAACTTATTATCTCTCTTTCCACTTCAGCTTGTGCAACCTAAAAAAGGAATCCCCTTCGTTGCAATGAAATACCTCAAGCTATTCCATTTCTCTCAAGGGGTCCAATATGGTATGCTTAGGAAATCTCAAAGCTAGAAGCTCCAACTATTTTCAATTGTGAACATTTTTTATTGAACTACCATTGCATCCATACATTCAGGAACCTTCACATTGCTGGAAAAATAACCAATATTCTCCTATATTCACCTAGCAAGGGATCTTTGTTACCTACATATTCTCTTCTATCCAAGAACAAGAACAATATGAATGAGAATGCAAGAATGAGGAATCTTCCTCACCCAGTAAAAATATGGGGAATATGTGAATGCTCACAATGTGCCATGTGGCTTCCCCAAGAAGCTCATGTAACTACTTTTCTAAACTATTCAAATAGAGGTTTAATAAAATATATAATTTTGGTCTAACCTCTCTAGCTACCACCCGCTCTCATGGAAACATAGCCCCCCATAAATCTTTTCCTTGTCCATTTGCAACCAATAATGTATTTTTATTATTAATACTCAACAACTACTACATTTCTAGGCTCTTTGACCTTTTGTTATGTACCAACATACATTATTATTCCGGTGGTAGCATTTGGGGTATTACAAATTCTCTTCACTTAATCAAGAAAATTTGTAAAATTTAGTTATATTCTATTAGTCTATGTCAAATAGATTAGTTTTTAAGTGGTTGAAATTTGAACGAATATTAAGTTTAAGGATATAATATTGACTGATAGTGATGTGGATTACCTATCGTTCATTATTTTAACATGATATATTACCATATATTTCCACTTTTAATTCTATGTATTTTAGCCGAGGCTTATGAAGTATAATGTACTTAATGAGAATTTAAAGCAATCACAACTAGGATTGGTGGCCTATATTAAACATAATAACTAGCTATAATCATATAAACTCACCCTTTTACTTGATGTTCACAAAATAAATGGAATAACACATTCATATATAATTACAAATCAATTTCATGAAATCATTAAATGGGTGCAATAGTTAATGGTTGAGTACCCTCGAGCAATTATTGACGAACTTAGAAAGCAAATTATTGGTACTCAAAGTGATCATGGGGAAATTTGGGAAACAATTGCATTGCATTTTGGTATTGGATGTGTGAGAAACTAAAATACATTATAGCTAGCCAAGAGATGAAGTTTGTAATTGGTATGAACCTTTGTTACAAAATAATTTGCATTATGACTACCATTAAAGTTGTTTTTGGTTGCTGCTTCATCTATTGAATTTAATGGAAATTATGGGAGGAAGTGGCATATAAAAATGACTCTCTTTAATGTCACAACACAAGTTTGTGATGCAATTCAAGCCAAGCTAGACCAATATAAGTAATATCATATTAAATTTTTGCCAGAGGCACTTATAAAAAATATTGTTGAAGTGTATACTTTAATATAGGAAATTCATGCTTTGCACGATCAAGGTGATTTTTTTTAAGACATTTCACCACAAATTTCACTTAGGACATCATATTTATTTCAATTTTTTCTTTCATCTATCATGAAAAAACTTCTCCTTCACTCTAAATCTAATGACAACACAATCTCTCTCTAAGAAATTATATTCCTTTAAGGCCTTTCATGCACAAAAAATATGAATGGTCATGAAAGTTGAATATCCATATCATGGAAGTGCAATTTTCCATGATGAAAAGTTTCTTAATTTTTGGTTTATTATTCTTATGTCTTGTTTTTTGTAAGCTCCATTTCTATATTCAATGAAAGTTGTATTTACATCACATATGGTAAAAAAATCTCTAAATATTGCCTTGGCATGCCCATCTCGAAACCAAACCAAAGACAAAATTTGAAGCCTGAGCAAGAGTTCATCAAAATTGACAAAATATTCATAATGTGTCTGTTGAAATGAAACCAAAAATTGGGATGCATGGCCTTATGTACTAGATTAACATAAAACCAAAAACATATGCCTGCAGGTTATATCAATAAAAACCAACTAACAAACATCAGTAGAAAATTATATGGAAATGATTAGCCCCAAATTCATTGGCTCCCATGAATTGAAGGGGCAGGATCAACTAGACGAGGGTTATGGTCATGTAGGAGGACTTGTTCAATTTATTACAGACATTGGTCCATAATTTCATAGAGTAAATGTTGTTCCTCCATCTTAAGAAGGATCTAATATTGATTTGCATTCTAGTTGAATTAAAATTTCCCCAACATTTCTTTGAGCTGCCAATACAAATCCATAGTGAGTAGATATTGGTTGTGCCTCCCTCTTTTTGAACCCAAATCAGGTATCAAACTATAGATGGAGTCAAGCACCTCCATGTTTGATATATCTTCATGCTCGTTCGCCACCTCCATCTTAATATCCTCAACTTCCTATTGTACTTCTAGTGATGTATGTTTCCTATAGCATTATGATACTATGTGTTCTTTGGCCTATTCATGCACATTGCTAAGTCCATCGCGAACCCCAACCCCTTGTGAGGAGCGTGTTCTCTATCGAGGTATGCTTGATAGGGATGAATATTACTAGATTTAACATCAAATCACAACAATAATCTCAAGCACGATTGGGAAAGAATAACCAACAAAAGAATAACAAACAGGGGAGAGTATTAGCCCTTGCTTAAATGTAGAGACCCCTCTGAAGACAAGGTGAGTGCACTTAGAAAAAAAATGAAGAGAGAAAATTAAAATGAAGTTACCTACAAAAAAATAAATAGGATGAAGAGGAACACATCTATCACCCTATATGTGGAGAGAGACACTAAAGGAACCCACATACAAAATGCTAACCAATTGACATAAGTCTATGACAAAGGCCTCAGCCAAAGGTGAAGTGTGAGGAGAAGGGAACGTATTAGGCTAGAAGGGCTTGATCCTTCAATAAATTTTGTTGTAAGAACCTGATAAACTCTCGTTCGTTAAGCTTGATGGATACCAAAACCAATGTTGATTGAGATGTTGCTTTGATATTTTGAAATTGGAAACATTCCCTGATGCTGCATATAGCTGGCCAAGTCTATTTCCGGAAAACTAGTGTCTATTTAGATATGCTAGTCCCATTAAGACGGGTAGCTATATTAGAAACAAACAATTCAAAGTAACTTGTGTTTTCCTTTATGGTAGATAGATGAGAGAGAAGCAGAGAGCACCAACCTAAGTCTTTTGCTTGGCTCCTTGCTTGTTTCCTCTCTCCTTTGATAGAGCTTCGCCACTTCTTTCTCATTTGTCTCGCTTCAAAGAACACTTGTAGAGGTAAAGCAGCGAAATACCATCAAAGCATAGAGATCTATGATACCCTAAACAATGTAGAATTAGATGTACATTAACCATACAAATGCATACACAAATACAAGATTCAGAAATATAAAAGTATATGGAGGAAAACTCAAATAACTTTATTGTTAGAAATAGAAGAGAGGATTACAGCCCATTTGTCTGATCCAGCGCCATCCTCCCAGCATGAAAGCCCTCTTCACCTCATGAAAAGCTAGATCACCCAACAATACAATGTCTTCAAAGAGAAACCAACATCACTTCCTTACAGATTACAAAATTCCAGCCTCTAGATCTCTAGGATGAGGGATCCATATACAGATATTTGCAAGGGGGTGAGTCAGCTTCTGGGTTTTTGATTTAGTGTCATTTCACTGATAGTTCGTGGTTCCACTTGGAGATTTCATGATCTCTTACTCATCCCTGGACGAATTCAGAGAGGCAAGTGTCATATGAGCAGTTTCTAGAAGATTTTCTGAGTTTACACCTAGCAAACTGCCTCTGCCATTTGTTTGCTCTCGCTCATTGCACCCTACAGAAGGGATTTTCAGTATGCATCGCACCCCTTGTGTGTAACAGGTGAGATGCTTTGCACCCTCAGCATGGAGCAGTCTGTATGGTCTAGTTTTGACCAGTTCTGAGTAGTTTTTCAGGGAGAACTTCTGGGAAATGATGTAATCAATTGACCTTGATCCTTTAGGGTTTGAAGCAACACTTTTAGGGGTTTGAGAGCCCTTGGTTTATCGACATATGCGATTGGGGTTGTAGTTCCCAAATATGTCTATAATAATTGCCCCCTAAAGCATGAGGTCATAAATATTATGATGTTAGGTGAAATGCTTTATCATGAGGATTTGAGGTTTTTCGAACTAGAAGGTGACCTGTAATAAGATACAATACAATACAATATCTTCATAATATTTTCATGATCTAGTTGAGGTGGGCATTCCCATGCTCAGCTTTATAAACTCATTTTCATGTACATAGGACTAACAATTGTCTATGTGGTAGACTGATGATTCTAGTAGAGCCATCATCCCTTAGCTTGGATGATTATCTGTGCAGCGATGGAGTACATTTGATTTCTTTATTTTCCTGAATATATCGCAGCCCGGATGGATGAAACTAGATCCGGGGTCTTCAAACTCGTTCAATATTTGCCCGATGTACAAGTCGATCCATGTGAAAAGATGTTCTCAAGTCGAACATGGAAAGACATCGTCTGATTACCAGCCAATGATGTAAGCTGTTAACAGGCACGAGAGGAATCGCCGATAATGATAATGACCCTCAAGGTACTATAGTACAATTCATGTGGTGTGAATATATGAGTCGATGTTGAACACCAGGCAAAATCTTTTGGTCGAAGGCCATTGATGTTGTTATCACTTAAGAATTCTAATGCCAAAATTTTCACATTAGTTTGATGGTAAAGGTTGGTGCTAGTCTAAGTTTGATTTTTGTTTTCCTTAAAGTCTGAGTCTTAGGAGTCTTGAGTCAACTATGCATTCTCATTCATCACCGGTCTCATAACCATGTGTCAGTTTGGTTCAAAGGTTACTATGTTCCATAAAGATTTTTAGGTAATTTCGCAGCGCATAAATCCTTTTTAGCAGTTTTGCAGCGCAACATGTTTTAGGTGATTTCGTAGTGCATATTTAAAATTTTACACTGACTGTGCTACGAAATCGGAGATTTGTGCAATCCGCAAAAAATCTTTAACAAATATCAAATCTGTCAAGTCCAATTATTGTTGCATCATCCACTGTTAGCTTATACACTCCACATATAAGGTCTAACTGCTTATCTCCATCATTACAGTCGCTAGGTACTCTGGTATACTCGGATTGCAAGATCCAAGAAAAGTCAAGTATGCACAGCCTTAGTCATGATTGCATTCATTGCATAAGGGACAAATCTACAAGCGTTCAATTTTAATGCATTACATATCAAGCGAGACAACTATCAAGCGAGGCAGAGATCAAAGATTGAAACAGAGCCGATCATCAAACGTATCATTCCATTGGAGATTCATGGAGGGGTCTGTAGAGAGAAAGAATCTCAGGTTAGGCAGGTGTTTAAGGACTGAACCTGAAGGTTTAGACATAACCTTGAGGAACAGGGAAGTTGAGCATGCATTCAAGCAAGCTGGGTGCTGGAATTTTTGCAAGAAACTCCAGGGAGGTCATGCACAGGTTACCAAGGAATTTGCCTTGAATTTCACAGGACTGAATTCAAAGGTTGGTATGATTGAACTGCAGGTCTCAGTAGACATAATATCCACAATTACGAATATTCCAAGAGGGCAAGAAACTTGGTTTAATAATTTCAAATTCGATATGAACCCATGTAAAGAATTTATGAAGCACGAGTTCTTTAACTCCGATTTAAACAAATCTGTTCCTAGGAGTTATGTCAAGGATTCATATGCCAATTTGCTCACCTGCATACAAAAGTACCTTACCTGTGAAGGGAGATACAATAAGGTGTATTCATATCATTTCAAATTGTTGTTGCATTTCATAGGGAAGACATCTATTGATTTACCTTTCTTCTTATTCCGTAGCCTAAGAAAAATGTGCGATAAGGTGCAATTAAGGAATGAGGCTTGTGAGAATTTGTTGTTTCACCATGGATTGGTTAAGTTGATTGTTTTGCATGAACTCCAGGGAGTAGGTAGGGACTGGCCCACATTCATATTCATTTCTGGTTTCAAGAACGAGACCGGTCTCAGTCCTCAAGCTGTAAAAGATCTTCCAACAATGACTAGTCATCAGGCAGAAATAAGATCCAGGAGGTTTTCAAAGTTGAAGGCTAGGAAACAAGTAAGAGAATCCACCCAGCCACTGACTATCCAAGATACACCCCAGCAATCCCTTAAAGAGAAAGCTCAGGGCAAAGAAGGTGCACATGAGTCAAGCACAGGTGAAGGAGTTCAAAGAAGAAGGACTAGGAGCCAGGTAGCTAAAGAAAAAGGCAAATCAGTGGTGACTAAAGACACCCCGGTTTCAAAGGGAAGTCTTAATGACATATTGCAGGTAATTGATATTGAAGAATCTCCCCTGGTTCAAGCAGATGTGATAGAGTCAGGAAAAGACAAGGCTAAGAAAAATAAAGCCTCGAAAAAATCTCAGGTTCGATGATCCAGTTGATAAATTCGTTTTTAGGCCAAGAAGACCCATAACAAGGAATTTCAAAGACATACAGGAGATATTGCCAGGAGCAGATGAAACAGGGGAGGTAATACAGCCTCATGAAGGAAAAGGTAAAAACAAAGCAGTTACCCTTCAAGAAGAAGATAGTGTCGAAGAGTTGAAAAGGAGGTTGGAATTGGCAAAATTTGAAATTGCTAGACTGAAGAAAGCTTCTAGGAAATTTGCAATCAAGGAGGCTTATTTTAACCAAATGCAAGCTCAGTGGGAGGACAAAATATTTCAAATACCCGAGGTGGTTGATTTTAATGTTCAATTCCGTAGCTGGACTATCCCTGCAATAAAGGAAGCAGAATTCATCAGAAAGGTCAATACAAACCTAAGAACTGGGATCAGAGTCATGAAGAAACAAATTGAAGACTTAAGGATACAGTTAAGCCAGCAGAAAGAATCTCCTTAAAGAAGTCACACATCAAGTAAGGTTATGTTTCAAATTTTGATGGTTTTCCTTGTTATAATCTTTCTTGAAGATCATACATTTTCACTCAGTTTTGAAAAGCTTTGGAGTAATTGAAAAGGATGTTTAAATATCAAGAGGCTCAAAATAGCAAAATTTTGGGTTAAAACTGTGTTTTGGGAATTACCCAGCAGTTTCGTAGCGCGCTACGAAACTGCTGAAGATGGTGACTAATGCACAATAGTTTCGTAGCGCGCTACAAAATTGCTGAAGCTACATAATTGAAAACTCAGTCAACAGATTTTGAGAGACCGAGGGAAAATTTTGAAAAAAGGAATATCTTCAAAGGATAATATAAAGGTATCAACTTTCAACAAGGTCAAGACAGGTGGAGGAAATAATTATTCGAACCCAATTCTAAACTTTTTGTTATAAAGTGATCATATTTACTACACTCCATGATATGTCAGAAAGCTTGGAGGAGCTTTTGTCTTCACACATGGAAAAGGTTGATAGCACATCAAGGACGTGGCATTCTGACATATTTTTCATAATCAAATATGAAGGGTATGGTTCATTGGATTCGAATATCTTTGAGGAAACCCAAAGGCAGATAAACAGGCGCAGTTCCCTACTTTTTAGGCAAATGGAGAAGATGGGAATTTGAGGACCAGTATGGAGCTTCAAACATCCACCATAGCCAAACTAAAAAAATACCACTTGTCAAAGAACGAGAATGATTGTAATTAAGGCTATTATTAGCATGATATGGAGTTAGACTCCTATTTGACTTAGATCTCTAAAAAGTCCAGTTAGCAGTTTGTTACTTTTAATAGGTAGTTAGAATTTGAATAGGTGTCATAAGAAGTAGAATTCGAGTTCCCCTCATGTTGGAGGAGGAATCTCAGCCTTGTAAAAGAACTCTATATATACAAGAAAGAGCAATGTACCAAGGGTTGGAAATTTATTAAAACAGCTCTGATATTTGGCTTCATGTAAAGACTCTATTTTAGTAATACAAGATTGGCTTTACTTCTCAGGACTCAGGAGGGATTCGATGTTCAGAATGTGTTGTGTTATTATTTTCCTAATATTTGCAGTGGTATGAATGTGTAATCACTTAGAATTCACTTAGAGTGCTCTAACTTCCTGTATGCATTCATAGACTGTGTGGTCCCATATGTTTTTGGTATGTTCTGAATGTGTTGAATGTTGAATTCCCTGACTTCTATGTAAGGTTAATACCATTTTCATACTGAAATGATGTTGACTCCATAAGCCCAATGGATAGTTGCTAAATGTGTTTGCACCATTCATTTTTTTACATTTGTTTCACAAGAGTTAGCAATCTTATCTATGATAAAAAACATTAACCCTTTGAGAGAGCCCTCTCTGGTTGGGGAGGCTAAGCCTCAGCCTAAAGTAGGTTTGAAACAGTTACTTGAAGTCTTCCTGGTTTGCAGCCTTCCAGGGCCTGATTTTGAGATAACAGATGTAAACATGTTGCCGGATGTGAGAAACTTGCCATTGAGGCATGCAAGCTTTAAAGTACTGAAAGGGTTGTTCCTAAGTCATCTTCTTGGATAATGAGCTGATGTCGACAAGAAGTGACCCATCGTAGGAGGGCCTTAATGAATCCCACATCTACGACACGAAACGGGGCAAATGAGTTTGTGGAGGTGAAAACAATCTGATGATACAAGGTTCAGGGTGGTGGTCATGAAAAATGGAACGTGAAGGTATTGTAGCAGATGAGGCATTAGATGGGTTGGTGAATTCTTTGAGTGACTTCTCTTGAACATATTGGTGACACTGTGATGGATAGATATCGTTAACCCCATGGATGGTATGAAGGACCAATGGTGATGGTGAACGAAATAACCCAACCCGACTCAATCATGGTGATGGAGTGAAAGTGTCATGTTCAAGAGCGACTTGCTACCAATGAAGTTTTTCAAGTTTTCTCCCCTTTTTCCCCAGTCATTGCTAACCAGTACCTCTTTATTTTTTTCAAGCTTGAGGAGGATAACATATGCTTGTTCTATAATTTTCCCTTTGGGCAAACCTGTCGCTATGTTTTAGCGAGCCTAGCGACAATGAAACTCGCTCTTGCCTGGATGGAAAAGTTTGTCACTATTGTTTTAACGAGTTTAACGACAAAGATAACTTTGTACTTTTCATATTTAGAGAGTATAAAAGGAGACAAAAAGGAAAATCTAGTAGTCCTTTTTCGTGGTATAATCCTTTAAGTCCAAAAAATATAAAATAATACGAAAGGGATGACTTTTTGATAGTTTTAGCGAGCCAAACAAGACAAGCACTCGATATTTTTGTGTAATGATACCTCAGGTCCAAAAAGATTAAAATATAGAGGAGGGATGGAACTTCCCTTTACTTTAACGAGCTAGAGAGGCCAGTAGCTTGACAATCTTTTCATATCTTACGAGTCTAAAAAGAGCTTAAAAGAGACTCGTTTTTGAGGAATGAGTGATGTATCTGGGTAGCAACTGGTTCCAGGTAAGTTTGGAACTTCTCAAACACGGCAACGAAATGAAGGTGGCTAGTAGAATCACTCATCGCAGTTGTTCCTCAAAAGGGTAAACAATCAAGTGGAGGTGTATGATCAGCTAAAAAGTGGAGGTGACAGTAAGAACCTGACCAAGTCTCAAAAGCTGATAGCAATGCGATCACAAAGGTTATTTACCGAGGGTGGATTCATTTTTTAATGAGCCTGAATCTTTAGAAACTATGCTCAGTGGTGGGTTTATTTTTTAACGAGCTTGAACTTTTCGGAAACATTGCTCACACCAGTCGTCTTTAAGGATGTCTCATATTAGTAGGTTCATTTTTTAATAGCTTGCCCCATGCGAAACTTTGCTCAGCGCCTTTTGTATGCAGGATAGAAACGACCAACTACAGAGCTAAGAGTTAGTGAATTGCTGAGGTTAGGTAAGATAGTTTAGAAAAAACATTTCCTTTGCTTCGCTGGTGCCATCGACAAAAGTGAATGGTGGATTAGACTAATCACCTAACCTAAGCAGTTGAAGTTAGTAAAAAATACAGGGTTAGAGTTATGCTGGTCTCTTTTCACTTGCGTAAAAAAGGTTTGCATGCCCCCAGGTATGAATAAAAGTAGAGTTTCTAGGTTACCATATGGAAGTCTCTGCATTAAAGAAAGATTGTTTCGTCCGCGGAGTAGACAAAACACTTCCTTGGCTCTGTCCATCGAAATAGACAAAGGTGAATGGTGTGAGCTTCCAATCACATAACCTTCGAGGAGATCCCGTTTCGGACTGATCCCATATCCTTCACGGACGGGTGCATCAGACCAATCATATAACCTACGACGAGGAGATCCTTTTCCAGACTGATCCCATAACCTACACGGATGGGTGTGTCAGACTGGTCATATATCCTACGAGGAAATCTATCTTTTCATCCAGGATTTGCCAGCCGAAGTAGACCTGGGTGCATGCCCCCTGGGTTTCATTACATTCACTGAATTACTCGCGGTCATTAGGTGGATGAAATGGAGGGTGAAGAGACATTTCTTTTGCAAAGAGACCATTTAGGGATGGTGTTTGACTACTAGCTGTGTTTGAATTGGGGAATGAAATCTGGTCAACAAGTTGTACCATTCTACATTCATACGGGAAGCACATCACCCAAAAGAGTGAGGAAACAATAGCTCCATGCTGTAAATGTAGTCACAACCAAGGAGTAGATTGTAATCTAGTGGCCCTTGGACTGCCATCACGTTCAAATGAATGGTTTTCCTTCTCAAAGTTATAGGCAAATTTGGAAGGATCCCTAACGGTCGACTGGTTCCTTTATTGAAGCCTGACAAATTTCGAATCTCAGGCAGAAGCGATGGTGAACCAAGTGCTTTCCAAGCAATTGAGGAAAGGATACCCATGGAATCCCCTTCATCTATGATAGTGCCAACGATGATCATTCTGTAAGCTTGTACTATGATTCAGAATGGTACATTAGATGGAAGGCGGGGTCCCGATAGTAGATTCCAATCAAAGGAAACGACTAGATTGCTTGGAGGAGGGACCGAATAAACGGCTAGATGAATCTCTTGAAATGGGGAACTTCCCTCATGTGCTAAAGGAATGGGTAGATTGCCTCCATGTTCATCAGACTCTGTGTTAACAAAAAGAATTTGAATGGTGTCGTTTTCATTCTCTTTGGTGACTGTATCATCTGAAGGTGGACCTTCTGAAGACAAGACTGGATCGACTACCATCTCAACCTATTGACATTGGTCCGGTGTGGACTCAGAGGGTTTATCTTCAATGGTAGGCGCTTCAACCAACAACAGAGGTATGTCAATCGGATTTTCAACTAGCGATGGACTTGGCAAGAGTTTCTTGTATCCAGGTGGAAGTCGCTGCGGTGAGGCAGGATGGTTATCCAAGACTCTTTTGGCTTCATCCAGAAAAGGAAAATGGTGGAGGGCATGATCGCCTTCACACAACCTACAAAGAAATTTAGATCTTCCTTTCTGTCCATTGACTTCATTTTCACTAGTTGATGGTGTACTCTCAACATGATCGACAGAGGTTGAAGACACTAGATTGTGTAAGCGGGGAGATCAGTCTCTCAAGATGCGTGGGATGCAAGGACAATCTCGATGATAGTGGTTTCTTTGCAAATGACACATGGAGATTTGGGTTTGGAAGGTGCAGTGTGTGGATTTTCACCGGATGATGCATGGTTGTCCCCTTGCGCGACTGGCTTCTTCTTCTTCTTCTCCTTCCCTTTCTTCTTCTTCTCAGCTACTTGGTTTTTAGTATCACTAGTTTCACCAAGCGAAGAGGAAGAAGGAGAGGGAGAAACAAATGAAGTAGAAGGTGGGGGAGCAACTCTAGTATCATCTGGTTGCTGATTTGATTGCTGAGGAATTACGGTGTTTTGAACGACAGAGGTCGAGAATAGCCAAATTGGCAGGCCAATTGTGAGTCCTAGAAGGGACAATGTAGCCATGTATGGAGCACCAATATCTCCCCAAGAAGAGAAAGGACTAGGATTCCCCCCAAGGGGAAATTCTTGATTGGTGGACTCCATTATCTCAACCTAAGATCAACGAGGGAATAGTGATGTTATTCCGAATTAAATAAATTTTATGATGCTTTGACACAACTTGCTTTTACAATTTTTAAGAGTAGAGAAAAAGCTAAAGGTGACTCTAGTCACCTTTGATTTTTAATGAGCCTGAAGTGACAAGTGCTCAGATGGACCTTTTCTTTTAAGGAGTTTGAAAAGGAATGAAATTGACTACTCTGGAAATCTAGACAAAGGGATTACCAAACCAATCGTGAAATTGTAGAATACTTTTTACGGTATGGCAGTCAATCTTCCCGAATGCTATGTTCAGTGCATTGTGATTGATAGGGTAGTAGACATGGCTTCCTAAGGATAAAGGATATAGCCTGTTGTTGTCTCCCAATATATACTTAACGGTACGTGGGAGCACAAGTCCGTACTAGCATTGGTCATCTCAAAGAGGAGGAATCACCCAACCTACGATGAAAGTGATAGCTACCAAGCTTTACGATGCCGGAATACGTCTCTAGCCTAGACTTCTAAATGTTGTGTGTTAGGTTCCAAAGCGTTTTTATGTTCATTGAAATTTATTTTAAAGTTGATATTTCTTAAGAATTTTTCTTTTAACGTTCACCACGTGATGTAGATATACAACTCCTAAATATGAAATCTAAGATGATAAATAGTCATTTATTTCTCTTTTTGCAATGAAAATCCTAGCTACTAAGGAAATAGAAGCAAAATATTTCAACATATAGCAGAGAGCACACACTAAAATGAATTGTCCTAAATCAATCTCTATAAGCAGTCTAAATGCAAATGCACATGCATGTATTTGTTTTCCGCTTTCTTAATGTGTGAATGACAAAAAGAATGCTAAGTACAAATCTGAACTATCTTTTCTTTCAAAGTGATAGTACTAACAATTTTCTTTTCAAAAGACGAAAGGAAGACAAGGACAACACTTTGTGATTTTGAATTGAAAACTGCTCTCGACACTTGAAATACTATTAATTCAAATCAAATACAAGAGTAACATTGTAATCAACTATCAAAAAGAGGGGGATTCTTTTCTTTGACTAAAAACAACACTTGCGACACTTTGAAATCAAAAGACGACAGTTCGGTTAAGCTATTGTTTGTAAAAGAGAACTGTAAATGGCGAAAAATACATAAAAACATTCACAATTATTTGTAAAATGGAGGCTGAATAATGCAAAGGAAGGGAGTTTCAATAGTGGTATACTGATCACAGACAACACAACTCCTGAATAAAGCTAAAAAAAATGAAGAAAAAACCAAAATATGGAGGCAGAAACAATCTTATCTAATCATCGCACCTATAACACAGGGAAATAGGGATGCATCTCACCTACAACACACGGGAGGTGTGATGCATCCAGATTGTCAAAAGGAGATAGTGAAATGGTCCAGGGACGAGATTGGGATTGGTTTTTGGTCATAGTTTTCAGCTTAGTTCAGGGATTTGGGCTGAGCTAATGATAGTCAGTAAATACAAAACATAGGGGCTGATCTAATAAGGTTACTTGAGCCACCACCATGGCACTTAGGATGTTTGCAAGTCATATGTTTAATTCATAAAATAACCCGGAGATTGACTGAAGCAGCATTTATCTACTTTGCAGTCGCATAGAAAAAGCAGTTCGAAGGCTAGCTGGCTTAACTTCAGGCTCCGTTTGTAGTTTATAAAGTAAACAAACTAGAAACAAGCAAACAAGCTATTTACTCCCTAGTGGAGTCACCATTTTGTTATCGGGAAAACTAGTGTCCATTCAGAGCTGCTAGTCCCACTAAGACTGGTAGCTATCTTAGAAACAAACAAAATAAAGTTACTTGCATTTTCCTTTATGAGAAATAGAAGAGAGAGAAGCAGAGAATACCAACCTCAGTCTTTCGCTTGGCTCCCTTGCTTGTTTCCTCTCCCCTTTGACAGATCTTTTCCGCTCCTTCCTCGCTTGTCATGCTTCAAAGAACACCCGTAGAGTCAAAGAAACATAATACCATCAAAGCATAGAGATCTATAATCATAAACAATATAGGATCAGATATATATTGACCATACAATTGCATATATCAATTCAATATTCAAAGACATACAAGAAAATGGAGGAAAACTCAAATAGCTTAATTGATAGAAGTAGTAGAAGAGAGGATTACAACCCATTGATCTGACCCAGTGCCATCCTCTCAGCATGAAAGCCCTTCTTCACCTCATGAAAAGCTAGAGCACCCAATACTATGATGTTCCACAAAGAAACCAATAACACTTCCTTACAAGATACAAAATTCCGGCCTGTGGATCTCTAGGATGAGGGGTCCATATATAGATGTTTGCAGGTGGGTGAGTCAGCTTCTAGGTTTTTGATTAGTGTCATTTCTTTGATAGTTCTCAATTCCACTTGGAGATTTCATGATCTCTTACTCATCCCTGGGCCAATTCAGAGAGGCAAGTGTCACAGGAGAAGTTTCTGGAAGATTCCATGATCATCCACCTTGCAAAATGTCTCTTCCATTTGTCTACTCTCACCCATCGCATCCCATAGAAGGGATTTTCAGTATGCATCGCACCCCCTATGTGCATTAGGTGGGATGCATCGCACTTTGACCATGGAACAAGTGAGATCGTCTAGTTTTGACCAGTTCTGAGCAGTTTTTCATGGAGAGCTTCTGGGAGATGATGTAATCAGCTGACCTTATTCCTTTAGGGTATGAAACAACACTTCTAGGTGCTTAGAATCCCTTGGTTTATGGACATATAATATTAGGGTTGCAGTGCCCAAATATGTTTATAACAGTAAGGACCATGTCGGAGTGGTCTGAGTTTCTGATGGGATCTTGTAAGGCGTTCTTTCTGTAGATGCAACCAGACTTTGTCGCCCACTTGAAACTTGTGTTGTACCCCTATGGGTGAGGAGAAGATGTTCCTATGTTCTATCATGACCATATCCCTTTGCTGCTACTGCTGCATGGAGGAACCCTTCATAGGGGTCATGGATGTGGCGATGATCTTCCCCTTACTTTGGGAGTGGACCAGACAAAAATTAAATTTCCTAGTTTGTGAGATGATCTTACTGCACTTTTTAGCAAAGATAAAAGAGGTGGCGGTAGGTGGGGCTACCTCTGGTATCCTATATAATGAATTACCCAAAGTAATAATAATAGCGCGAGGCCTTCAATCATACACAACATGTTGCCTCCATAAGTATGGTTGGCCTAATAGTACATCACAAACATCAAGAGGTGCAACATCACACAATACCTCATCTGAAAAGGGCTTGATGCTATAGGGAAGGCAACACTATTGGCGGACTTGGAGATCTCATCCTTGGTGAAGCCATCCGATACTATACGGCTGTGGGTGTGGTGTAGTCAGTGGGTCCAACTGCTTCATGACCTCTGTGTAAATGAGGTACTTTTGGCTGCCATTGTTGACAATGAATTGCAGTGGTGAACCCTTTAGCCACATTTGTGAGTGGAAAAGATGCTCCCCCTCCTCTGGATCTTTAGGCTCATTCTTCTAGACCTTGGAAATGGCAACAATGGCATTGGACTCCGCATCAATGATCTACTTCCCTTGCCATTCCCCTTATCAGGTTTTGACTTAGGGTCAGAACATGCATCTGATTCTAAAGCCTTCAACTTAGCCACCAGTGACTGATTGGTCTGACACTCACTTGTGTTGTGAGTGGGGCTCTTTTGGAACTTACACCACTTTCCTGTGTCCTTCTTTGACTTCGTGGTGTTGTTATTTTCCTGTGGCTTCAATGGATTGTCTTGCGTCACCACGCCTTGGTTTTGTCCTTTATTCTTTAGATTCGCAGATCCAAAGTCTCACTTCTTTTGTTTAAACTTCTACTCGATCTTGACAATGTATCAGTATGTCATGCCGAGCGAGGAAATGTTTAGGAACTCCATATTGTCCTGGATGTACCTGTGTAGGTAGCTGCGGTATTTGAGTACCAAATGCAGCTCAGAATCCTTAATAGCCAATTGTGTGTGAAGGGTATGAAAAATGTTTGTGAATTCCAGCACATCTTGGTCCCTTCCCTATTGTAGGGTGGTCCACTTTAGGTATTTTTCCTCATAGCTTTTGATAAGGTAGTACTGCTCCTTGATGGCATCCCATAATGAATTCCAAGTGGGTGCGGCTGAAAATAGTGAGTCCGTACTTTCATCCTTTTGCTCGTAGTAGGTTTCCCACTAGTCCTTGACGTGGGGGGCAGCTTTGAGAAGAGCGAAAATAATCTTCTCCCAACTGGAAAAATCATGAAAAGAAAAATACCCTTCTAGAAGATTTAACCATTTATCTATGGCATCTGCATCTATCTGACCCTCAAATATGGGGATTTCAAAATTAACTTGTACCTTAAAGGGTGTGGCATTTCTAGAGTAGCTGTTGGAAGCCAATGTGTCACCTCTGGGTAGTTGTTGAAGGATCTGGGCAAAGTTTTCCATCATCGCGTTCCTTTGTCGCTCGAGGGCTTCTTTGAGGAATATTTTGATAGGATCTCCTGCCCCCTCATCTTTCTTCTCATCTGCCATGGGAGGTCATCGGGATTTTCAGGGCTGGTCTTGCAAAGGTTCAACCAGTTCAAGCCCTAACTCCTTATATCCCGACCGTTACCGGGAATAGTGTCCTCTCGGATGCTCCTATTCCCACTAAGATGGGTGGCTATCTTAGAAACAAATAAGTAAAGTCTACTTTCGCTTTCCTTTATGAAAATAGATAGGAGTGGAACAAAGGAGACCAACCTTAGTCTTGCGCTTGATTTCCTCTCCTTCTTGATAGAGCTTTGCCGCTTCTGCTTTGTCTGCCCAGCTTCAAAGAACACCTGTCGAATCATAGCAACATACTACTATCGAAGAATAAAGATCTATATTCATAAATAACACAGGACCAGATGTGTGTTAACCATACAAATGCATATATAAACAAGTACACAAGAATATGGAGGAAAACTTGAATAGCTTTATTAAGATGAAAAGTAGCAAGAGGATTACAACCATATGTTCTGACCCAGCATCATCCTCCAGCAATAAGGCCCTTCTTCACCTCAAGTAAAGCTTAGATCACCCAACACTATGAATATACACCAGAAAACCAACAACACTTCTCTATAAGATACAAAATTCCAGCCTCTAGATCTTTGTGATGAGGGATCCATATATAGATGATTATAGGGAGGTGAGTCATCTTCTAGGATCTTTATTAGTGACTTCTCTCTGATAGTTCCTACTTCCACTTGGAGAATGATGATCTCTTACTCATCCCTGGTCGAAAACAGAGAGGCAAGTGTCAGAGGGGAACCTTTTGGAAGATTCCATGATCTTCCACCTCGCATTTTGTCCCTGCCATTTGTCCATTCCCGACCATCGCACCCCATAGAGGAGTAATTCAGTATGCATCACACCTTGTACACTGGGAAGGTGATATGCATCGCACCCTCTGCACTGGGCTTTCAGTATGGTCTAGTTTTGACCATTTATGAGCAGTTTTTAGTGGAGAACTTCTGCGAGATGATGTAATCAGCTGACCTTGTTCCTTTAGGCAGTGAAGAAACACTTTTAGGGACTTAGGAGCCCTCAGTTTATGGAAATTTATGATTTGGGTTGAAGTGCCCAAAAATATCTATAACAATTGCCCCCTAAAGCATGAGGTTGTTTAATCTTTTAGATGTCGGGTGAAATGCTTTACTATGAGGATCCAAAGTTTTCTCGAGCTAGGAGGTGAGCTGTAATAAGATACAATACAATACATTATTTTGACAACATTTTTTCATGATCTAGCTGAGGCGGGCATTCCCATGCTCAGTTTTATAAATTCATTTTCATGTACATAGGACAGACAATCGTCTGTGTGATAGACTGATGATATGGACTCATCATCCTTTGATTTGGATGATCATCTATTTGGAAATGATGTACACTTGATGTCTTTATATTCCTGAATATATCGCAGCCAAGATGGATGAAATTAGATCCAAGGTCTTCAAAACTCATTTAATCTTCACTCGGAGTACAAGTCGATCCATGTGAAAAATGTTCTAGAGTTGAACATGGAAAGACATCGCCTGATTACCAGCCAATGATGTAAGATGTTAACAGGCCGGAGAGGAATCACCAATAATGACAATGACCCTCAAAGTACTACAGTAAAATTCATGTGGCATGAAAAGGAATTGGCGTCGAACACCACGTAAAATCTCTCGATCGAAGGCCATTGATGTAAACATGTCGCTGAAAGTGAGAAACTTGCCATTGAGGCATGCAAGCTTCAAAGTACTAAAAGGGTTGTTCCTAAGTCAACTTCTTGGATAATGAGCTGATGTCGACAGGAAGCGACCCGTCGCAGGAGGGCCTTAATGAAACCCACATCAATGACATGGAATGAAGCAAAAGATTTTGGAGGTGAAAAAAATCTGATGATACAGGGTTCAGGGTGGCGGTCATGAAGGAATGGAGCATGAATGTATTGCAGTGGGTGAGACACAGGCGAATTGTCTGAATGACTTTTCTTGAACATATCGGTGACACTGATGATGGATTGGTAGCGTTAACCCCAAAGATGGATGGTGTGACAAACCAATGGTGATGACCAGTGAACAGAACAACCCAACCCGGCATGGATGCGGAAGGAAAGTGTCATGTTCAAGAGCAACTTGCTACCAATAAAGTTTCTTCAAGTTTTCTTCCCAATTTTCCCAAGTCACTGCTGACCAGTACCTCTTTATTTTTTTCAAGCTTGAGGAGGATAACATATGCTTGTTCTATAATCTGCCCTTCGGGTGAACCTATCGCTATATTTTAGCTAGCTTAGCGACAGTGAAACTCATTCTCGTCCATTTGGATGAGTTTGTCGCTATTCGGCTTTAACGAGTTTAACGACAAAGATAACTCGGTCCCTTTAAATTTTAGAGAGTCTGAAAGAAACGGAAAGGAGACTCCAACAATTCTTTTTCGTCATGTAATCACTTAAGTCTGAAAAAGCATAAAATAATACAAAAGGGATGAATTTTCGATAGTTTTAATTAGCTGAACAAGACAAGCGCTTGATCCTTTTGTGTAATAATCCCTCAAGTCCAAAAAGATTAAAATCTAGAGGAGGGATAGCACTTTCGATGACTTTAACAAGCCGGAGAGGCCAATCACTCGGAAATCTTTTCATATTTTACGATTTAGTTGAAAAGAGCTTAAAGAAGACTCGTTTTCGAGGAACGAGTGATGGTTTCGGGTAGCAGCTGATTCAAGGTAAGATTTGGGATTTCCCAATCATGACAATGTCACAAGGATGGCTAATAGAATCACTCTTCGCAGATGTTCCTCGAAGGGGTAAAAAATCATATGGGGGTGAATGATTGGCTAAAAACAGAGTGGAGGTGATGATGAGAACACGAACAAGGCTCAAAAGCTGGCGATAACACATTCACAATGGTTATTTACCGGTTCATTTTTTAATGAGGTTAAACGCTGGGGGAAACATTTTCTCATGACTTATGTTTATTTTTTAACGATCTTGAACTATGCACTAAAACTGCTCGTGGGGGGTTTATTTTTTAACGAGCTTGAACCCTATGGTAACATTGCTCGCCAGTCGTATGATAAGAATGTCTCATTCAAGATGCTATTTTGAAGGGGCTTACATCTTTAAAGCTTTGCCCCGAATCCTTTCTTTATGCAAGTTAGGAAATGACTAGCCTTACGGGTTTAAAGGGTTAGAGGTCCTACAAATTTAAAAAAATAAATAGCCACTCTTCGCTTGCATGCGGAAAGGTTTGCATGCCCCCAGGTATAGTGAAAAATTTCCAGGTTACCATGAAAGTTCCATCTGCGTAGCAGACGGAAAGCTTCCTTGGCGATGTCTACCAAAATAGACAAAGGGGAGTGGTGCAACCACATGCCACTCAGCATAACCTTAACGAAGGTATCTTATTCCAGCCTAATCCCATTTTCTTGTAAGGACAGGTTCATCAGACTAGTCATATATCCCTCGCGGAAACCCCATCTATACCCAAGGTTTTCCTGCCAAAACAGACCAGGGTGCATGCCCCCTGGGTTTCAGTCACATCCTCCTGAACCACTCGTGCTCATCAGGTGGACAGACTGGAGATCGATGAGACATTCCTTGCATGAAAAGACCATTTAAGAATGGCATTTGACTATTTGCGATGTGTGAACCGGGGAACGACATTTGGTCTACGAGCTTGACCATTTTGCCTTCGTGCGGAAAACAAATTACTCTAAAGAGTGAGGAGACGATGGCTTCCATGCAATAAATATAGTCGCATCCAAGGAGTAGATTATAATCTAATGGTCCTTGAAATATCATTACATTCATGTGAACTATATTCCTTCTCAAAGTAATGGGCACATTTGGAAGGATCCCTAAAGGTCGACTGGTTCCTTTGTCGAAGCCTGTCAGATTTCTCATTTCAAGCAAAAGCGATGGCAAACCAAGCGCTTTCCAAGTAGTTGAGGAAAGGAAACTCACAGAAGCCCCTTCATCGATGATGGTACCAGCCATGACCATTTTGTAAGCTTGTACAATGATTCTGAATGGTACACTAGCTGGTAAACAAGGTCTTCCTAGTAGATTCCAGTCGAAGGAAACGACTAGGTTGCTTGGTGGTGGGACTGAATAGACAACTGGATATGACTCTGATGAACTTCCTTCCTGCGATAAAGGAACGAGAGGACTGCCCCCAAGTTCATCAAAGTCTATGTTGATGAAAAGAATGTGAATGGTGTCGTTCTCTTTCTCCTCAGTGACGGTATCATTCGAAGATGAACACTCTGAACGCAAGACCGGGTCAACTGCTGTCTCGACCTTTTGACTTTCATCTGGTATGGATTTAGAGGGTTCATTTTCAATGATAGATGCTTCGACCGACCACAATGACGGGCCAGCCATATTTTCAACTAGTGGTGGACTTGGCAAGAGTTTTTTATATCCAGGAGGGAGCCGTAGTGGTGAAGCGGGACGGTCATCCAAAACTCTTTTAGCCTCGTCAAGGAAGGGACAATGGTGGATGGCGTGATTGACTTCACACAATTTACAAGGAAATCTGGGATTCCTTTTCTGTCCATGTGCTTTACTTTCACTGGTTGATGGTGTGCATTCAACATGATCCTTAGAGGTTGATGCCACTGGATTATGCAAACGAGGAGACCAGTCCCTTAAGATCCGAGGGATGCAGGGACAATCTCAGTGATAGTGGTATCCATTGCAAATGACACAAGGATATTTAGGTTTCGATGGTGCGGTGTGAGGATTTTCTCTAGATGATGCTTGGTTGCCCCCTTTCGATTTTGGTTCCTTTTTCTTCTTTTCCTTTTTCTCTTTCTACTTCTTCTTCTTCTCAGTTACTTGATTTTTAGCTTTATCAAGTGAAGAGGAAGGAGGAGAGGGAGAATCAGACGAAGTAGAAGGTTGGGAGGCAACTCTAGTGTCATCTAGTTGCTGACTTGACTGTTCAGGAATTACGAGATTCTGAACGACAGAGGTAGAGAAGAGCCAAACAGGAAAACCAATTGTCAACCTTGGAAGTGACAAAGTGGCCATATGGGGTGCACCAACATCCCCCCAAGAGGAGAAGGGACTAGGATTTCCTCCAAAGGGAAATCCTTGGTTGGTAGACTCCATTTTCTCAACCTAAAGACCAACATGGGAATTTGCGATGTTATTCCGATTAAAATAAATTTTAGACGTTTTGACACAACTTGTTTTTTCAATTTTAAAGAGTCAAGAAAAAACAAAAGATGACTCTAGTCGCCTTCGATTTTTATTGAGCCTGAAGTGACAAGTGCTCAGAGGAAATTTTCCTTTAAGGAGTCTGAAAAGGAGAAAAATGGACTTCTCTGGAGATCTAGGTAGAGAGGATTACCAAACCAATCACAAAACTGCAGAATGCTTGTTATGGTACAATAGTCAATCTTCCTGAATTCTGTGTTCAGTGCATTGTGATCGATATGGCGGCAGACATGGCTTCCTAAGGATAAAGGATGCAGCCTATTGTGGTCTCCCAATATATACTCAACAGTACATGGGAGCACAAGTTTGTACTGCCACTTGCCATCTCAGAATGGAGGAATCACCCAACCAACACTGAAAACAACAGTTACGAGGTTTTACGACGCCGGAATACGTCTCTAGCCTAGACCTCTAGATGTTGTGCATTAGGTTCCAAAGCGTTGTTAGATTCATTAAATTTATTTTAAGTTGATCTTGTTTAAAAATTTTCCTTTCAGGTTCACCGCATGATGTGTATACAATTCCTAAAATGCAGTCTAAAATGATAAACAAACATTTAATCTTCTTTTGGCAATGAAAATCCTAGCTACTAAGGAAAGAAAGTTAAGAATCTTTCTGCAAAGAGCACAGAACACACGCTAAATGCACTGTCCTAAATCAAACCAAGCAGTCAAAATGAAAATGCACATGCATGTATTTGTTTTCAGCCTTCTTAATGTATGAATGATGATAAGAAAGCTATGTGCAAACCTGAATTACTTTTAAAGCGACAGTACTCAACAAATTTCTTTTTCAAAATGAAGTGAAGGTAGGAGAGACACTTTGCGATTTCGAAATGTAAATTGCTTTTCGACACTTTAAAAATTATTAATTCAAATCATATGCAATAGTAACTATATAATCAACTATAAAGAACAATGGGATTGTCTTCTAGAACTGAAAACGACAGCTACGACACTTTCAGATCCAGAAACGACAGTTCGACTATGCTACTTTTTTGCAAAAGAGAACTGAAAATGGCACATAATACATAAAAACACTTACAGTTCTTTGCACTAAGGAGGTGGAATAACGCAAGAGAAGGGGGTTTTCACAGAGATACACTGACTACAGACAGCAAAACTCCTTAATAGGACTGAAAACAGTGAGAAAAAACCACAATCTGAAGGTAAAGTTAACCTTCCCTGACCATCGCACCTGTTACACAGTGAATTCAGTATGCAACACACCTACTGCACTCGGGAAGTGCGATGCATATAGTCTGCCTTGAAGGCAGGGTGCGATGGTACCAGTGCGAGACTTTAAACAAGTTTTCACTCACAGTTTGCAATTCAGTTTAGGGATTTAGGCTGAGTAAGTAATGTTCAGTATATGTAAAACACAGGGGTGATCTAAAGAGGTTACTAGAGCCACCACTTAGGGCAATTAGACTGTTTGCAGATCGATTGTTTTTCATAAACAAAACTCGGAGATAGTTTGAAGCAGCATTGATCTACTTTGCATTTGTATAAAAAATGCAGTTCCAAGGCTAGCTGGCTTGGCTTCAAGCTTCGTCTGGAAGTTTATGAAAGAAACAAAGATAGGCTAACAAACAATCTAGTCACTCCCCAGTGGAGTCGCCATTTTGTTACCAAGAATAGTGTCCACTCGGATGCTGCTATTCCCACTAAGATGGGTGGCTATCTTAGAAACAAACAAGTAAAGTCTACTTTCACTTTCCTTTATGAAAATAGATAGGAGTGGAACAAAGGAGACCAACCTTAGTCTTACGCTTGATTTCCTCTCCTTCTTGACAGAGCTTTGCTGCTTCTATTTTGTCTACGCAGCTTCAAAGAGCACCTATGGAATCACAGCAACATACTACTATCGAAGAATAAAGATCTATATTCATAAATAACACAGGACCAGATGTGTGTTAACCATACAAATGCATATATAAACAAGTACACAAGAATATGGAGGAAAACTTGAATAGCTTTATTAAGATGAAAAGTAGCAAGAGGATTACAACCATATGTTCTGACCCAGCATCATCCTCCAGCAAGAAGGCCCTTCTTCACCTCAAGTAAAGCTTAGATCACTCAACACTATGAAATTACAGTAGAAAACCAACAACACTTCTCTATAAGATACAAAATTCCAGCCTCTGGATCTCTGTGATGAGGGATCCATATATAGATTATTATAGGGAGGTGAGTCATTTTCTAGGATCTTGACTAGTGTCCTCTCTCTGATAGTTCCTGCTTCCACTTGGAGAATGATGATCTGTTACTCATCCCTGGTCCAAAACAGAGAGGCAAGTGTCAGAGGGGAAGATTCTGGAATATTCCATGATCTTCCACCTCCCATTTTGTCCTTGCCATTTGTCCATTCCCGACCATCGCACCCTACAGAGGAGAAATTCAGTATGCATCACACCTTGTACACTAGGAAGGTGATATGCATCGCACCCTCTACACTGGGCTTTCAATATAGTCCATTTTTTACCATTTATGAGCAGCTTTCAGAGGAGAACTTCTGGGAGATGATGTAATCAGCGGACCTTGTTCCTTTAGGCAGTGAAGCAACACTTTTAGGGACTTAGGAGCCCTCAGTTTATGGACATTTATGATTGCTAGGACAAAAGGTACTATTGTTAAGCCAGGGGGAGGATTTTGGAGGCGCATGGATGGTGGGTTAGATGCATCGGTGAGGGAGGCCATGATACAGGCAGCAATACAGGCCAAAGAGGAATGGGGGGGCACCACATTATCAGGAGGATGGCAATCTACTCTGGATGACGTGGTTGTCCAACCATCAATGACTAATGCTGACAGGGATAGGGAAGGCATACAAAGAGAGCAATCATTATGGGAGGCCAACAAGAAAAGTGATTTTCAACAGAAGGAAAAGGTTTTGCGTGAACATGCAAGTGGCTACAACAAGGCTTGGAATCTTGTTAAAACCACCCCCCCGCCTGCTACAATAAAATTGGATAGCATCCACTTGATCGAGCATATGGAAAGCCTACAGGATCTTGCTTTGGTGGGCAGATGGTGCTTCCAAGAAATGGATGATGCTAGGATGAGAAAATGGCTTGAGGTTCAGTGGAAACCATTGATTGGATATACTCACATTATTTCTAATCTCATGAAAGAGTGGTACTCCTTTCATTTTTTAAATGCCGGTGATGTAGAAAACATTCAGAAGCACCCGTGGGTCCATAGAAGGAGCTTCCTTGCTCTCTACAAATGGTATTTTGGGTTCAACCCACTGAAAAACACCCCTTTGAATAACTTGATCTGGGTAAAGCTCCCTAACCTTCCCCTGGAGATGTGGTCTAAGGAGACTCTAAATGAGATAGGAAACGCCATAGGCAGATTTTTTACTTTTTTTTTTATCTATGTTGATCCAAGATGTCTTGGGGAAAAAGACAAGTGAATTGCGTGGATCCTTATTGAAAAGGCCTACAGGGGAGGGTTTCCTGACCACATAGAGATTGCCTGGAGAGATTTAAAAATAAAACAAAGAATGGAATTTTGGGGAATCCCCTTTAGATGCTCAGCATGTCACAGGATAGGACACCTAATTAAAAATTGCCTCGGCGTCCAGCTCTAAAAAGCAGATTGTATCATGAAAAACTCCAGGCAGACTCTCCCCTATTTTCTGAAAAGGACAAGTTAACTCCTATAGTCAGTCTATCCCCAACGGAACTTGATGCTGTGAAAGAATTTAAAATTTTGGGAAACAAAATCAGCCAATCTCCTCAATACTTCTATCAGGACTTTTATCAGGGCAACAACACCACGCATGGAAGTTCATCAAGGACTGGATTCATTGCTGATAAAAAAACCCAAACTATCCTTTTTTTCGCCTCCCCCGAAACCGAATGATGAAAAAGAAATACCCCCTCCCCCGCTAATCATCTAACCATTCAAGGATTTTACAGTGGGCTCCCAAACCATCGTCATATAATCATCTTCACCGACGCTTAAAAAGAGCATTATCCCATCCGCGAAAGGCAAAGAGCCAATGGTATCTGCCACCCCTCTAAACTCCCCTGTCTCATCTCCTACAAATTTGTATGACAGTGACTTGGATTTTCTTCTATACAAGAAATCACTTGAGCTGGAACCCTTGACCATCCATAAACCTTCAAAACCTTTGCCTCCTTTTATAAGCCAGGATTCTGCAAGAAATATAATGGTGAGAAAGAAAAACAATGGAGGCAACAGACATTTTAGGGGGAGGACAAATGTTGCTGACAAAGGTGTAAGAAATATGTCCCTTGTTGATGTTCCCATCATTGATATGTCAGAGATTCAGCGTCTTAGAGCAAGCGCGGCTGAAAAAACTCCACAATGACTTTCATCATATCTATGAACATAAGAGGTTTGGGAGTAGACCAAAAATTTTTGGCGCTAAAGAATCTATTCTACTCAGCTCAGCCAAAAATTATATTAATTCAAGAAACCATGCATAGTAATCATTTGTCCATTTTCTATTTTAGAAAAATGTTTCCCTCATGGCATCTGGTAGCCTTGGAAGCCAAGGGTCTATCGGGCGGACTGGTAGTTTTATGGGATCCTATCTGGATTAGAGCCAAAGCTTACAAATGCTTTGCGGGCATTCTCATCTCAGTGTCTGTCAGAGGGAAAGACTGTCCAATTAATATCTTCAATATCTACACCCCGTATAAGAATAGGATCCCATTCTGGGAAAAATTATTTGCATCAAAAAATTTTGATACTGAATCATTGATGATTGCAGGTGATCTAAACGTAACTCTAAGTTCAGAGGAATGCTTGGGAAACAACAGGAAGAGGGATCCGCTCGTAGACCACATCAAGTATGAACTCTTGCACAGGAACCTTGTAGATATCATTCCTTCCAAAATGATGCCTACATGGGACAATGGAAGAATAGAAAAGGCGTATATTGCAAAAAAGATTGATCGGTTCATTGTACATGTAAGGATTATTGATAGAATGGGCGTATATTCATATCCGACCATGGGCGTATATTCATATCCGACCATAGGCCGATATATCTCAGCTGGAGGGAAAAGGGTTTTCGGAATGCGTACCCTTTTAAATTCAACAGATCATGGCTAGATGATCCTGACTTCAATGAAGTCATAGCAAAAACGTGGAAGGAATTATCTGCAAAAGACATGATACCCTTGTTTATGACCTTCAGAGACAAGTTGTCCTCTATGAGAAAGGTGGTCAAATAATGGCAATTTAAAAGAAGACAGTTGGACAGATTGGCCCTTCAAGAAATTTAGAGGGAACTAGACAGTATCTCCAAGATTTTGTATGCCAACTCACTTTCACTTAATATGAGATGTCGCATAAAAGAGCTCGAAAGAAAAAAACAAAAAATTCTGAAGCAGGAAGAAGCTTCGTGGAGACTTAAGAGCAAGGCAATTTGGCTCGAAGAAGGGGACAAGAACACAAATTTTTTTCACAAATATGCAAATTCCAGGCGAGAGAGAAATTCCATATGGAAAATAAGTGATGGTCGGGGGGGTTTTCTCTTCTCTCAATAAGAAATCACAAAAGAAGTTGTGAGACACTTTAAAAACCAATATAAAAGAAGGGATGAGTGCAGGTTTCAGGATATCTTATCGGGTATTGATCTGGTTCCAAAAATGTTTGATGATGGAAAAAATGAATGCCTATTCCAGCCCATAAAAGAGTAAGAACTCCTAGGAGTTATGAAGGCTTTCAAAAAGGATAAATGTCGTGGCCAGGATAGCTGGACAATAGAGTTCTTTATTCACTTCTTTGACATCATCAAACAAGTTTTGGTAAGGATGGTTGAAGCAGCAAGAATCTCAGGTAGCATACATCAAATCACATCTTCCACTCAGATAGCACTTATCCCAAAAAAATGGAAGCGGACTGCTTTCAAGATTTTAGGCCGATTTCCTTATGCAATATAACTTTCAAAATCATCACAAAAATTATTGCTAAAAGGACTAAAGGAACCTTAGCCGATTTTCTAACAAAGGATCAACATGCTTTTTTAAGGGGAAGGAATATACTGGATGTCGTCGCTAATACTCAAGAAAGCCTGTTTACTATGTTCTCAAAAAAAACTGAAGCTGCCTTTCTGAAAATTGATTTACAAAAATCATATGACTCGTTAGAATGGGGGTTCATTAGATGTTTATTAGCTAAGATCGGCCTGAAAACTAATATCATAAGCTGGATCATGGCATGTGTAGAGAATGTAAACTATGATGTCATCATAAATGAGATTCCTTCTCCTTTTTTCCTAGCAGAAAGGGGGTTGTGTCAAGGATGTCCCCTTTCTCCTCTTTTGTTTGTTCTGGCAATGAACTCTTTAAGCCTTCACATTAACAGGGTAGTTACTGAAAACAGGTGCAGGCCTATGGAGATTTGCAGGAACACTACATCTCACACAACTTATTTGTCGACGATGTACTCATTTTTTCAATGCTTTGCAGGGTCATGTGGATATGTGTCAACAACATTCTAAATAGATTCCAAAGCCCTACTAGTCTACAAATAAACAAATCTAAATCCATCCTCTTCCACAATGATGTCAACATGGAAATAGTGGAATGGATTTCTGTGCTATTTGGGGTAGGGATGCGGTTAATCAAGGACGGAGTAAAATATCTGGGATTTCAGCTAAAAGCTAAGGGCTACTCAAAAGTGGACTGGAAATGGTTAATATACAGGTACTATAAAAAGATATCTGCATGGGAATTCAAGTGTCTATCATTGGCTAGAAGAATTGTTCTAATGCAAGCAGTATTGACGCAACTTGTTGTATACTCAGCACACTTATTTTTAATCCCTGCAAGTACCATCCATAAAATGAACAAGATTACTGCTAATTTTATATTGGACGGCAAATTAAAACAGAGAAAATCTCATCTTACTAGAATGGAAAAGATCTATATGCCGAAGAATTCAGAAGGATGGGGATTATTGGATTTAAGGACTTTTGGGAAAGCACTTCTGTGCAAATCTCTGTGGAGAGGTACATTTGGGGAAGGGCCTTGGAGCATCACTATAAAAAAAAATATATGAGAGGCAAAGACATTGAATACTGGTTCAGATTAGGGAGGATTGGAGCCTCATATGGGTCAGCTATATGACTCAGTTTCCATAAGATTGAACAATATTTTCTAAAGAATCTGAAATGGAGCTTACAATCCAGTAGCAGAATCCTCATTGGAATAGACCCCATCATGTGTGGGTGAGAGAACATAACCATTCCCGAAAGGCTTCTTGTATTCTTCCATAGAAACGGTTTTTTTATGTGTGATAAACTCATAGTAGTATGGCAAGGCTCGCTTCCTCTTTGGAAAGAGGTTGTCGATCTGGGAATGTCAGAGTCTTTGGCAAGGCAATGGAATATTATCTTGGATGGCTTGAGAAGCTATGGATTTCATCGGTCTAGGCTGGAAGATTATCTAATTTGGAAGGTGCCAAAAGCAAATGTTCAGGTTTATGTAAAGGATATTTATACAAACCTGATTGGATTAAAGACCATGCAATCTAATCCTAAGTATCCATCAGCCTTTTGGAACACACGATGCCCTCCCAAATTAATATACTTCTCATGGCTGGTGTTCCACAATAAAAATCTGTCCCGGGAAAATTTAAGGAAAATGAACTACGGGCAGAGCAGGTGCTTAATGTGTGAATCAACCAAGGAAACCAACTATCACATGTTCTTCCAATGTCAATCTACTCAGCAATTATGGCATCAATTGGCAATCTTATATGGTTTCCCTCTTGTCTCTCATGCTTCAACACATGCAGCCTTTGAATGGTGGAGTGTGCAGAGAGATTCTTGGCGATCTATAATTATCATTGTTCTCTGGTGTGCATGGAGGTGGAGGAACAACATAATATTCAAAGAAACAAAGGAGCCTTTCAAGGCTATCTTACAAAATATCATATCCATCTATGACTTTGTGCCGATAAAGAAACTCAAAGCAAAAAGTGCCAACAGAAACGAGAAAGAAGTTTCTCTCTTAAGGGCCCGAAGAGCGTTGTTTGATGGAACTGCTCAACAAAACTCTTGTGGCTGTGGGGTACATATCATAATGGATGAGAATCTTCAATATTTTATTTCATGGAATGGAGGAAAGGGCACAAATAGCATGGCTGAGGCAAGGGCTCTAGCGGGTCTTCTTGCTTTCCCCATTTTTTTTTATATACAGGGTATCTCAATCTTTGGGGCTCCAAAATTATGGTCGATCATGTCAAGGGTAAATGCCACATGACGAGCCCACACCTCACAGGTTGGGTGGACATGACTATGTTTTTTTGGGGGCTTCTGAAAGAATGCTCCATTCAACACATTTACAAAGCTCAGAACGAGCATGTCCAAGGAAGGTATCTTTTTAGAAACATGCACGTGGTCCATGAAGGTAATATCTCGCGAGAAATCCTTCATCATTCAGGACTTCTCAATCCCTGGCTCTTAACTCTCCTTTGTTTTTCTCCAGGTTTGCTTTTGTTTCATCCTTTTTGTTTAATCCTCATATATATATGGTATATGAATGTCCAACAATATCTGAAAGTTACAACTCAGAATTTCGTATATGATGCATAAAAGACTTGTATCTGTTTTGTATGTGGCTTAGGTCAAATCGCTTCCATAATGGAGGGATTCATCCTCTAGTTTTTGTTTTTAAGTCCAAAATTTTCCAACTTCTTAAAGCTCGATGATGTACTATCTGATACCTTTATATTGTCTCAGTATAATACAATTGTGCTTTTTGGTTCTGAAAAAAAGTTTATACATCCCTTCACATGTAAAAATCGAAAGTTTTATCTACAATTTCAATGTAATTCACACAAAGAAATTCAAGTTGCTTTATTTGCCACAATGATTCCTAAAATAATTGCAGCCCGTGTTACCTAGATCTAACACCCTAAGAGACAGGAGGTTAAGAAAAAAATGCTTCTGGAATCACTTCCAAGTCAAAATCGTGTCCTAGATTAACCAGTTTTAAATACCTCAATTATTTTGGTGGCAGAGACGTCAACATGAAATGTCGATGTGGGGGAAAACGCGTCGATGTCTGGGCAATGTTGACCTGCCATGGATACACAATTTTGCAGGTCACGCCATCCTGAACTTCAAAGCAACTGGAATAAGGAACAATCTTCAACTAGCTTTACATAGTTGTGATCATTATGCATTAAAGTGTCTACATATTTGTTCTTTAGAGGAGACATGTCAATAATTGCACATAGTTTTTATCTTTCTAATAATCTTAAAGGGAGTTGTTTTGAATTTTAACATTTTTTTTTGTAGAAGCAGTGTTTGAATTTTGTTTTTAATGATGGAAATTGATTCAGCACCATCAAAATCAACTAAAAAATCTAAAAAATTGAAGTTTAACCACTATAAGTTAGATTTACAAAAATCGTTGTCAGATTTTCTCAAAATATAACTGAAATTTCCATTACTTTAAGAGAAAAAAAACTAATAAAAAAATCTCATTAGACTACCGCTAATAATAAAAAAAACATTGACTTTATAATGATTATATAACAACATACATATTTTTTAAAATTAATCAATTAAATTAAGCAATGATAGGTAAATCTTATATAACATTATAACAAATTATATAGAAAATATAATTGAAAATATATCATATTATATAACAGAATTGTATTTTTGGACGAATAAAATTTATTAACAAAAATCACGATTCACATCACGGTGACGGACGCAAACATGGATTATCTGCAACTAGCTCTTACATAGTTGTTGAGCCTTATCTCATCAAAGTGTCTAATCTTTGTCTTTAGAGCAGATTATGTCAATAATCTCCAATATAGTTTTACTTTGTCGAATAATATAAAGAGAGTTATTTGAACTTTTAAAAAAAATTGTTTAAAAAGCAGCTGTTTTCAATTTGATTTTTACTATGGTGGAAATGGATTCAGCACATTCAAAATTCACACTAATAAATATTTCAAGTAAAATTGAAAGTTTAACTACAATAACTTAGATTACAAAATAAATCCTTAATCAACAACACAGGAAATTTCCAACTTTACTTTCGTGAGAAAAAAAACTGATGACAAAAACTAACTCAAAGAAAGATATTTGGATTCTTATAATTGTATTAACACAACACCTTCATTTACTTATATAAATCAGCTTGAATTAAAAATGAATAATAAATCTATAATTATTAAAAAAATCTATAATATAAATATAATTGAAATGTTATCTGTATTTATTTATATAAAAAATGTATTTTGCGCAATAAAATTTTATTAACAAAAAAATTACGATCACATCGTTTTTATATTAAAATTTCCAGTACAAACATGAACGCGAAAATGTGAAAGCAATTTAATCTCACGAGGAATCACCTGTCCCTCTTCTCTACCGCAGAATTTCACAATTTGTAAGCAGTTTGATCTCAGGAGGAATCACCTGTAACTTACGACAGCCCTTGAGATTCAGATATTTGAGCTCTTTGAGGTCTGCGATTTCAGATGGCAATGATTCTAAATTATGACATGCGCTGAGATCCAGGAATTTGAGATTTTTGAGATCTCTCAGTTCACATGGCAATGATTTTAACCTCTTACATCCACTGAGATGTAAAAACTGAAGGTTTGAAAGATTGCCAATGCCTGAATGCACATATTCAATTTGAATATAGTTCAGACCAAGAAATTCAAGTTTTTTCAATTGCCACAATGATTTTGGCAATAATTGTAGCCCCGTGTGACTTAAAGCTAACACCCTCAGAAAGACGAGGTCAAGCAAAAATGCTTCCGGAATCTCCTTTAATTCATGGTTGTGTGTTAGAAATAGGCTGACCAATTTTGGACACCTCAATTCCTTGTTTGGTAGAGACGTAATATTGCTACTAAGAAGGGAGAGCCTCCTGCAATTATCGCGACTCTCGATGTCGGGAAAAAGAGTGTCAACATTGGGGCAATGTTGACCTGCCATGGATACAAAATTCTCCTCTCTTTCTGCCAAATAAATCGCCATGTCGCGGGTAACGTCATGAAGTCCAAACGTAAAGCCCCAAAAACTGGATCCACCAACTTCTCGCATGTGGATTAAGGAACGATCTGCAAGTAACTTTACATAGCTGTGAGCAGTATCCATTAAGGAGTCCATTTCTTTGCTCTTTACTATACCTTCTGCGATCCACATTTGCGATATAATGTGCACCGGAATGCACCAGTCCTCTGGAGCCATCACACAATACAGAAAACAGGTTTTCAAATGAGCATGGGGTAAACTATCGTAGCTCCATTTCAATCGCTCATACAGATCTCGATCAAGTCGAGGATGAGTAATTGGAAAATTTGAATCCACAGTCTGAATCTGCCTTAAAGCAAGCTTCCACTCATTTACAGCCCGGTTGCCAATCATTGTTGAACCTATGACATTTATGGCCAAGGGCAACCCTTTACACTCCTCCGCCACGACTCTAGCAATATGCTCTATCTCGTCAGGCACATGCCCGTCTTTGAAAGCTACTTTGCAAAACAATTCCCAGGCTTCCTCTCTTGGTAGTGGCTGTATTTGCATGGACTGGTCTGCATTCATTTCTGGAATCAGATCTCTATTTCGAGTAGAGAATATAACTTTGCTCCCTTTGTTCTCGCCAAATTCCAGGCCCAATTCTTTCAGAGTGACTGCGCTCCACAAATCGTCTAAAATTAGGAAAAATTTCTTCGTCCTCAGATGTGCCGACAGCTTCATCTTCCGCGAATCAACATCATTATAAGAATAAGCACTGAGGTCTAAATTGATTGCAGAAGCCATACGACTCTGCAACTCCAGAATGGAAAATTGGGCAACTGCAACCCAAATCACATGATCAAAAACACCACTTACCTTGTAGGTGTTGTAGACCTTTTTTAGCAACGCTGTTTTGCCAACCCCACCCATCCCATATACATCAAATATCCGATCGCGTGGGACCTCTGTAAGCCACCTCTCAAGTCGTATTTCAGCAGATCTAATTTCCAACCCTACCAGTCCGGTGTCTGGTTCGTCTTGAAGCAGTAGATTCGCCTGTTGTGGCGCCGCGGACGCAATCTGTTGAGCACTATGAAACACAGAGAAGTCGGTCTGGAGATTGTGAAAGAGCTCATAAAAAGTTGTCTTCCACTTTCGGATTTCTGTAGAAAGTTTATGCTTGCAAAGGAGGCAACTGATACACCGATGCCGCCTTCGAGAGCAATCGATCAACTCTCCTGCTTTTCCAACTGCGTCTTGCATCCTTAGCAGACAATTTTGCAAAGATTGAGGGGGCATATTTTTCCGATCTTGAAATTGATCTCTAACATCGAGTAAGAGAGTCTTCATCCGATTTAACTGCCCTTCTAGAAGCTGACGGTTCTCATCCAACCGAATACAGCGTAGAATGAAGACCTATTTGCTAGAAGCTATGGTTTGTGCA
>APFE031520244.1:183562-202514 GCA_000404065.3 Pinus taeda
CTATGCTTCGTGCCAAGTATCCACTTTGCTGGGACTAGCTGCTACGCAGCCGGTCTTGTTTGTTTTTAGATTTGTATTAATGTAGAGTCATAAAGTTACAACCATCGTTGGTTATTGATCTGTTATTGTAAAACTCGAACAGTGACACAATATGAGCTTTTTTTTTTTTTATATAGTATGTCTATGTTCATTTACTATATAATTCATTAAATTACAAAACAGGTTGTTTATATGCTTGACACTACATCATGAAAGTTTATTATAGTGGATTAAAATTTCATTTTAAACATATTAATATCTAAAACTAAGGCATAATGTTAGCATAGCTAGTTGATGGGAAAGTTTACTTGGATCATTTCAAGTTGGCCAAGATCGTCATAAGAATCGATGAATGTGATATTGGCAAGGTACTCTACCAGGATATTAATTTTCTAGTCCATCTTCCTAATATGCCTTTGTATCTTGTCCAATTGGGTTTGATTCTCCTATTGTACATATGTCTTATCCTAAATGAACCTACCAAGAACTACACATCAACTACTCGTGAGCATCGGTTTTTTCATGATCGAGTACAATCAGTTTTGGGGACCTAAGCCCTAATTTGGTTCATTTGATCAACAACTCTAGTGATGTAGCATTTTATGTGTCTAGCCGTGTCTTCAGCTGTTTCAATTTCACTTTGAATGTTGGCAAGTGTTCATGCATGATATTTTCTTGTTGCATCCTCTATCGCCTTTTCAGCTAGAGTGACAAGGAGGGGTCAGTTTTGCATTGACCTTTTTGTCCTTCTCCTCTACTGCTAGCAACACCGTGGATTTTGTTGTGCCTACCTCTAGCCATGGAGATAAAGTCTTTGTCAAACAATAACCACCTAACAGTCTGGAGAGAGGGAGGATGGTTAAGGAGTGCAAAGAGAGCACAAGGAATGAAGAAACACAGAGAAGGCACAATCATGGTTATATGTAACAACCCTCGTGAAAATTCCATGTAATTAAAGTTAAAAATAATAACCACGGTCGATGGGACACTTATTCCACGCTGAATGTTGGGCAATACATCCTAGGGGATGTTCATTTCTTCATTTATGGCTAAGGAAATTGTCAAAGGCTTCCTAAGGCTTTGGAAAGGCAAAATGACATTTTTGGCACAATTATTTATGAAAATAATGGAAATTAGGAGAAAAAGCAGGTGAAAGGTCACAGGTTGCATGTGAGAAGGAAAATAATGGAAAATGAAGAAAATAGAGGCCTCATTCATAAAAAGTCTTATGAGGACGATTTCATGGCTTTTGTAAGTTCAACCTTTTGTCAGTTTAGTTTTGGAGCTTGTTATAGCTCCAAATATCACTCTTTGTATTTGTGATGCTTGGTTTATGGCCTAGGGCAACCCCTCCTTCCAGACTTGGTCCAAATATTTTAAAAATAGTGTTTTACTCCCTGTACGCTACTTTTCCCTGTGTTAAAAGCCTGTACACACAGGTCAATCTATACCCGACCCGCGTATATGTGTTAAAACACTTAAAAATTTAAATTTCCTGAACTATGGGCGGAGATCACGGGTTTTACCTATTGATTACCTATTAGTTCCCATGGCGCAACTATTCCCAACTATTTCCCAACTAAAAAACTAATTTGGAAGAAGTATAAAAAGACTTCAATGGGAAGGCCTTAACAAGGAGAGAAATGATAGAATTACTATACTGAGATTATCCCTTGATCAAGTCTAAAGAATCCCTGTGCTTCAAGCACTTCCCCAAGTTCAGAAAACCCTTATTTCCTTGAGTTTTGATGTTCTCTCATATGCTTGGAGATATCATGGTATTGGTTATGGAAGGAGGTTATTGAAGACTGGAACTAGACGGACTTGGAGGATGGTTCCGCTTGGAGGCAAAAGAGGAAGACTTAGGTGAACTCTTTCCATGTTTTTATTATAGTTTTCTATAATAAAAAAAAGTTGTCTTGTCCCTGATATCAACTTTGTTTATGCATCTGATGTTATTGTTATGGCTTATATATGAATGACTATTTCAATGTATAACTAGCCATCTATTTATATGATATAAAGTTGATTTCACTACAATGCTTTATCTATATGCTGCTATGTGTATTCGAATTGGTTGATTTGCAGGTTCGAAGTTCATCAGGTGTTGCAGAGGGGTTGAACCTTGGTTGGAACTACTCAAACGAAGGATATTCGGGTATGTTCATCCTCGCATAGTTAGTTTTTTTAAGCATGTTGCATGAGTTGAACGCTTGTTTCTTGTTGTAGATTACTCCTGCTCTGCTAGGGTTCTGACCCAAAGCCCTAGGGGACTTATTCCCTCAACAGAATTGGCGACTCCACTGGGGATAATAATCTTTTTATTCCTAGTTTGGGTTATTTAGTGCCAATCAGGGCTTAGTTCTTAGTTTGCTTACTGTCATTGTACTGCCTACGCCTGTAGGAACTCAGACTTCAAGTCTGATCTTTTTCATCAGGCCTCATTTTTTATTTTTTATGTAAAACTTCATATACGCACCTTTGTCTGTTTACAGAAGCGTACACCCGCTTGTTTCTGTGAACTGAAACCGCATATACGCGAGTTTCTTTTGGCAGAAGCGCATGTACATGCAGTTGTGTAGAGACACAGTGTCATATACAATTTTTTGCATGATTTTTTCAAATCTTTCTTTCTGGAAAGATTTGTTTCTTGGTCTATGTGTTTTCTGAGTGGTCAGTTTCTGTTTTCAGAATTTAATTTTTCAGTGAGCTTACTGTTACGAATTCTCTCCTGCTTTGAAAAGTTTTTGGCCTCGGTTTGCTTTACAGTGAGTTTTATGATTTGTGTTTGAACACACAAGGCTTTTTATAGAGGTTCTTGATTGTTCTGGTGTTCCGGAACAGAAGATTGTTTGCAATCTTTGTGTCAAACTTCATTTTTTGCTTGCTTGGCTTCTTGTCAAGTTTGTGGCCATTCACTTTTTCTTGCTTTTCGAAAGTTTCTTGTTGATGAATTTGAAAGTGTCTTTCCTGATTTCTTGATCAGTTTTCTCAAAACTCTTTTTGCTGCTTTTGGATCGTTTAGTGCAAGTTGAAACACCTATTTTATTCAAGTTTTCATTTATGTTGAATAAATAACTTACAAAGTTTCCTTGTGATTTGGTTTCGGTCTTTGATGGCATTTTGAGTGCTTTTGAAAAGTTGTTTTTATCGTTTTTTGGAAAGAAAAGTCATTCAAAAACATTGTTTTTGCTTTCTTTGCCGAATTTGAGTTTGGTTTTTTGTTTTGTTTTGTTTTTTAGAGTGATTTGGGATCTTTTGATTAGTCCTTCTTGTTTTGGGAAAGATTTTGTGTTCAAAATTCTTATTCCTTTCAAACACTTAAGTTGGCTTATAAACAAATTGCTTTCATTTCTTTTTAGAGTAATCTAGAATTTTGCATTATCATGTACACTTTGCATTAGGGTAGTTTTGCATCATTAGAGCATCAATAGTGTTTTAGTTTTTGTGAGTGTGAAGTCTGCTGTAAGAAAAGAAAAGGAAAAAGTTTTTACTTTGTAGAATTTTCTTAGAACCCAAATAGAAGTTGCTTTTCATCGAAGAGCAAACAAGTGCATTGCATATAAGTTAGTTTTTCATTAATTTCTTTTGTGTCATAAGAACACCATCAATTTCACTTTCATATTATCCCTTTGACTTAAAAAGAACAACCACTTAAAATCAAGCACATAATAAAATAAACTAGAACTTTTTATATTGTCAATCAGATACACCAACAAGTTTTAGGTTTATTTAGGGCCTTGGATTAGGCCAGAGGAGAGTAAACTCTCCGAGGCCACTCTAAATTGTGAAACATAGAAGTCTGAATAAAGAGTGAAATCCAATAGCGTTAGGGAGACCAGGAAATCTCCGTGACTGGGAGTTAAGCACAAGGGTTTGTGAAGATAAGGACGAGAGCTACCCCCTCTCTTACTTGTTAGATCTTACCTCACGACTGTTCCACCCGGATTCTGATACGAGTTGGTGTCTTTAGTTGCCAATCCTAGGGATCTACACAGGTGGTTGCAGAGTGGAATCCCGTGGCATCTGAGGTTGACGTTGCATCACGTTCAACGATACTTCTGGAGGGCACCCTTGCGAAGCTTGGGGGCTTGCACCGGCAAAGGTTGTTGTCTAGAGGTTAGCATAACTACCTTTGATACCTTCGCTAGTAGACCTGGGTCGTAATTACCCCAGTCTATTTTCAGAAGGACCTTTATATTCGCTTTCTTGTATTTTGGTGTTTGGTCCTAATCACGTGGAGCGGAAATACTTGGAAGTTGTTTGACTGCTGAATTCTTTAGGGACATTTTTAGTGCGTGTTTTGTGCTCCTAGTCGGCCTAGCTTTCAATTTTCTTGAGTCTTTAAGTAGATCTTATTAAAATAATTCAAAGTGGTTGACCGATCCCTTCAATGGTCCCATAGAATTCGTGGGCTTTCACCTGCGAGTCTAGAGCCTTCTCCTAGAAGGCGTAGGAGCAATTATGCTAGTGGTTTCCAACCAATGGTAGCTAGCACATTGGAGATTGATCCTTCGCTTGGGGGCATTAGTTTACAAGGTAGACCTGGTACTACCACAGAGTTAGAGAGGAACACATCAGTTCTTTCTCGAGTACTCTTCCATTCGAAAGATAATATTAAGGTAGAAGAGCTCTCAGAGTCAATTGCGGCTCTGAATTCTCCTCTCCCTTCTGATCATCCGGACGTATTGTTATACGTCGGAACTTTGACACACAGGCCTTCAAGCCTAGGTCCACACATAAACATCCCTTCGATGACCACTGTTGGAAGCATGGCATCGACCACGAGTGCTGCGAATATGTAGAATCCTATATCAGTGCAAGGGGGAGGAACTATTTCCATCCCCTCTACATCATTATTTGGGTCTATCGTCAGCACATCGTTGTTTGGGTCTACTTCCATTATGTCGACGAGTGGAAGTTCCCAATCTCATGCATTCAGTTTAGGATTCTTCCCTTTTGGAATGCCCTCTCAAGGTATTCCTTCAGTTCCATTAAGTGTACCATTAACTGCCTCCACGTCCATGATGAGTATATCGGCTTCTTTTAAGGGTTTCCCCTTTGTAAGTGGTCATATACCACATTCCAATCCAACGGTAGGGTCTATGCCTTTTCCTTTTACAGGTCAAGGTACTAATCCTTTTCAAACTTGGACAAACCTTTCAGTTAGTGGGATAGGAACTGGAAATCAGTTTTTCGGCCAACAAGGGAATGTGTCATACTCCTCAATCAATTCATTTCGAAGTTTTCCACCCTTAGCTAATGCTTGGAACCCTTACCAGGGGCTGTTAGCTCCTTACAATAATTCGTTAGGGGGAAACTTTGCTAGTTACGGAGGTTTTTCAGCTGGAGTTGGTCAAACTCCGAGTTTCGCTAGACCACAAGGTTCACCTTTTGATTCAGCAGGTTTTACCAGTTACTTCGGGCAACCTAGTGCCTTTCAAAATCTAGGTCATTCTTTTCAGACTTTTGGGAATCCCGCCCAATCTAGGTGGAATCCCCAAGGTCCTTTGAGACTTCCTTTTCTGGCCACGCTCAATCTGCTAGATTTGACTAAGTTGATGAACAATCCAATCAGATACAATCCGGCTTGGCCTCCGGTCTCAACCCAACTTCCATCGGATATTTCGAAATTCGAAGGGAAGAGTGGTGAAGAGTCGGGCGACCATGTAACCACGTTCCATTTATGGTGCTCATCTAACTCCCTAATCGATGATTCAATTAGGTTGAGACTATTTCAGCGCACCTTAACTGGGAATGCGGCTAAGTGGTATATAGAGTTACCAGGGGACACCTTTACGTCTTTTGTCGATTTGGCTAACATTTTCTTAAGCCATTTTTAGTTGCCTGTCCGTTACGAAAGTGGAACTGAACTTCTGGCCAATTTTCATCAGGACACAGCTACTCACATTTCAAATCATATCCAAGAATGGAGACAGAGAAAGAGGCTCATTAAAGCCGAAATTCCACCTGAATTCCGTCTCGAATGGTTTTTAAATTCATTACAACCCGAGATCTCTAAGGATGTTTCTATGTCCAGAGATTATTCCAAAGAGCAGGCTATCTTTCACGCCCAACAGTTAGAACTGATATATTCTACGTCTGGGACTGTTCAAAAAATCTTGCCTGATGCTCCTAGATCCACAGTTGATATAGCCAAACCGAAGCTAGGCTCGCATGCTGATGGTATTGTTGGATCGATTGATGCGAATGCGGTGAACCTTTTGAGCCAATTGCAACAGTTGCCTCTACAAACTGCTTCTTCCAATTAGGCTACACCGTCTACTACTCCACCTTCCCAGCCTTCTTGTGTAAACGTCGTTTAGGATTCTAACCCCAAAGGAAATGAAAATTCCGATGGGCAGAATAAGGGACGAAGTAAAAAGAAGAATCAAGATGGGAAGGGTAATGCGAATAAGCCCGGCAATAACGCTGGTGAAGGTGGAAAAGAGTCTAAGAAGAAAGTTAAGTTTCCATGTAAGTTATGCAGTGGAGACCATTTGACTCATCTCTGCCCAAAAATTCAAGATGCTCAGCGCTTGTTAGTGCAGCAAGGGTCTTCTAGCTCCCAAATTGTCTTAACTAGCCCTTTCCCCCAAGGGCAACAGTTGCTTGCTGGCGCAAATTCAAACCCTGGTACCTCTGCAAGGGGCAACCAGGAGGGGGACAATTCCTCAAATGTTTTCATGATGGGTTCTCACATCAATGTGGCTACACGGTCACGTGATTATGCTGAAGCTGAAACATCCAAGGATAAATTTGTTCCTGGAACTACAAATCCACTTCATATTGAGCGACCCTCTGTCGAGTCTATACCTCGAATACCGAAAGGGTCTGCCAAACGCGCAACTATCAACCCTAATACTAGGGCAGCCCAAAACTACTCGATTGTAGAAGATTTGGCTCAAGTCCATGCGCTATGTCTGCTTTAAAGGTACTCCAATCGTGTCCAACTCAATGAAGTGCTTTGCTTTCAGCGATAAGAGCAGTTGATCCAAACAATTCTTTAGTGCTCACTTTTGACATGCTCAATGTCAAAAAGAGACTTTCTCATCATAGGGATTTTCAAATAAAGTCTACTTACCGAAAAACTAATATTTTTCGAACAATTATAGATGAGAGAGCTTCCACATGCGTAATGTCTATGTCATGTCGGAAGGCCATTGGATCACCTTCAGCTATTCCTTCACCCACTCTCTTGACAGCATTTGACAGGTATTCTCATAGGCCACACAGGATTATCCCAGTGTTTCCTGTATGTGTTGGAGGAAAGGTCGTTAATATCGAAGTAGAAATCGTTGATGCCAACCTAGATTACAATCTCCTCTTAGGACGGAATTGGATTTATGAAATGGATGTCATCGTTTCGACTCTGTTTCTAGTCCTTTGTTTTCCTCATGAGGGGAAATTGTTAAGCTTAATCAATTGGATTATTCTCCAGTTGACCCTCGTGCAACTTCAGATTCTACTGTTTCGTTGGTGGATAACCCCCATCAACCTATCGAGAATCTAGGAGTTGGGATGTATTCTTTACTAATGGGTACATTTGATCTTCCCACTCCTATAGCTAGAATCAATGTCATTTCATCCTCCAAAGAGTCTTCACGGGAAGAGTTCTTGCGGACTCGTTATTTTTCAGACCCTTGGACCTTGCCTTCGTCTACAACCACATTAGATGAAGGACAAGTTGGTGGAATGGAATTCCCTATGTCTGCAACAGAGCTTAGATATTAGTCTATCGTTAACTCTGCAAACGACCATTCTACTCCTTTTTTAGAGGAAGAGTTAGATGGTGATGTGGCCCCAGCTTAGACCCTTGACTCTACTTCTGCTATGGATTTCTTAGATATGGTTTTACCATCTGAGGAAGCAATCTTAAAAGTAATGATTAGTGTAGATTGACCTTGGGAAGACTTACACCATCATTCATACTTTCTTCCCCCATTGTAGGAAGTCGAATCCAAGTTCTCCAATCTGCTTACTAGCGATGTTTCTACAGTTTCAAACCCTTTGGCTCCAGCACACATCGGTGCCGAAAGTAATATTTTGGTCATTTCAAAAACCATACGATAAACATCTCTAGGAACCCTAATGTGATAGAAAATGTCTTCATCAGAGCCGAGTGTTCCCTGAAGAGATTCAAATTTACACCGACCTCTTTAAAGAGTTTTGGGATGTATTTGCTTGGTCTTATGAATAAATGCCTAGTATTGATCCATCCATCATTCAACATGAGATAAAGATGTATGAAAACACTAAGCTGATTCGTCAAAAGCTTCGGCCGATCAATCCTAGGAAAGCAGCAGCCATTAAAGCTGAAGTAGAAAAGCTGCTCAAAGCGGGTTTCATATACCCCGTTCCTCTAACGGATTGGGTTTCTAATCCAGTCTCGGTTGATAAAAAACATGGAACGATCCGAGTGTGCATTGACTTTATGAATTTGAACGAAGCTTGTCTGAAAGATAATTACCCCACACCATTTATTGATCAGATAGTTGATGAATGTGCGGGTAATGAGATTTTTTCCTTCATGGATGGACTCTCTGTTTATAATCAGATATCTATCCGTCCAGAAGACCAGCATAAGACAACTTTCATATGTCCTTGGGGTACCTTTGCGTACAAAAAGATGCCTTTTGGTCTTAAAAATGTTGGAGCCATGTTTCAGCGGGCCATGTCATACGCTTTCCACGACATCAAGAATGCCATTGAAACATACTCGGATGATTTAGCTGCTCGTTCTCGAAAGAGAATCGATCATCCTAATCACCTTCGGTTGGTTTTTGAGAGATGTCGATTTTACAAGATCTGGTTGAATCCAAATAAATGCGTTTTTACGGTTACATCTGGTCGTTTGTTAGGGTTCATTGTGTCAACTGAAGGGATTTGAGTTGATCCCTTCAAGGTGGAGGCAATAGTTCAGTTGCCTCCCCCATCTTCCATTAGACAACTTCAAAGTCTTCACGGGAAGGCAAATTTCTTGAGACGATTTATAGTGGATTATGCTGATATAACTAAAGAATTTATGCGTTTGCTCAGGAAAGGAGTTCCATTTTTATGGGACGACTTTGCATAATGATCTTTTGATGCCCTGAAGCTGGTGTTAATCTCTGCCCCAGTTTTGAGTCCGCCGGATTATGGTAGATATTTCCTTTTATATCTTGCAGCCGCAGAATCAACCATAGGTATGGTTCTGGTTCAGGAAGATGATGCTCTCACGGAGCATGTGATTTACTACTTGAGTCGAGGCTTGGTAGGCCTTGAACTACGCTATTCTCCGGTTGAGAAATTAGCCTTGGTAGTTGTTCATGTTGTCCAGCAGCTTCGCCATTATATTCTGCTACGCAAAACATTTGTCTTAGCAGCGGTCAATCCTTTCCAATTTGTCCTCAATAGGCGAGTGATTGAGGGAAAGTACAATCGATGGATTGTGATTTTACAAGAATTCGATCTTGAGTTCTTGTCGGCCAAGTCTAAGAAATCATTGGTTTTTGCGGAATTAATTTTCGAGGTGCCTTGTGGAGAGGATACTGTTTATGAGGAAAGTTTCCCCGGCGAACATCTATTCCTCATCTCTTCACAAGATCCCTGGTATGGAGATATCATAATCTATCTCTAGACTTCGAAGTTTCCTCCTGCTTCCTTCAAAGATGAATGTCGAAAATTATGTCACCTGGCTAAGAACTATGTCATCATTGGTGATACATTATATCGCTGAGGGGTTGTTTCAATCCTTAGGCGTTGTTTAACCTTAGAGGAAGCATAGTATGTGCTTAATGATTGCCACAATGGAGCTTGTGGTGGTCATCTTTCAAGGCTTGCTACAGCCCATAAAATCTTGTGTGCCAGCTACTTTTGGCCTTCGCTTTTCAAAGATTGTATCGAAGCAGTCAAATGTTGCCACCCTTGTCAAGTCTATACTCGGAAGATGAGCGCGCATCCAGCTCCTCTCTTCCCTGTTATCAATGTCGGTCCTTTTACAAAGTGGGGTATTGACTTTATTACTTGTAATCCGCCTTCATTAGCAAATCACAAGTACATTATAGTGGTCGTAAACTACTTTACGAAGTGGGCTAAGGCCATGCCCACTTATAAAAACGATAGTGAAACAACGACATTGTTCCTCTTCAATCAGATTATTTCACGGTTCGGTATCCTGAGAGAGATTATCACTGACCATGCAGTCATTTCCAGAACCAATTGATGTACGAATTGGCTCTTAAATTAGGCTTCCGATAGGAGCATTCATCTCCGTATTATCCTCAGGCCAATGGGCAAGTCAAAGCCGTGAATAAGTCCCTCAAGACGATCCTGCAAAAGACAATTGACAAAAATCGCTCCAATTGGCATCTCATGTTGTATCCGGCTCTCTGGGCGTACCGAACCTCGGTAAAGACTGCCACCGGTTTTACACCTTTTCAGTTAGTTTACGGGCTGGAATCTATCTTTCCTGTTGAATGCAAAATTCCATCTCTTAAGCTAGCTGTTGAGCTCCTTCCTGAGACCTCTAGTCTCGAAGAGCGCCTCCTTCATTTGGAACATCTCGATGAGTAGCGTCGAGATGTCGCCATAATCAATGAGGCTCATAAGAAAAGAGTTAAAACTCAGTACGATAAAACTGTCCATCCTTGAGTCCTTTCTGAAGGCAACCTTGTCTTGGTCTACAACCAAGATAAAGATGCCTTGGGGGCAGGCAAATTCAAGTCTATGTGGTATGGTCCCTTCATAGTGAAACGAGTTTTAGAAAAAGGGGCTTATGAATTAGTCGATTTTGAAGGGAACAAATTGGTGGAGCCCCGAAATGGGCTCTACCTCAAGAAGTATTTTGCTTAGGTTACAGCCGAACAAATGGCTTTTTTGTATATTTTGTATTTTTGTACATATTATATCGGGAGTTTTTTGTGATATCGACACTTTTTTGATCTTCTTTGGCAGGTGTTGATGGATGACTTGGTCTATTTCGAATTCGTCGATGGTGCTAGTCAGCACACTCGGAATCTTGCTTCCGCAACTTGGGTGATTTATTATCCATCTGGTCAGTTGATGGTGTCAAGGGGAGTATGTATTGGTTCTGCGTCAAACAATATTGCCGAATATACTACCGTCATTAATTTACTATCCGAAGCTATTTCTTATGGAATTGATTCGTTGGTAGTGTATCTTGACTCACAGCTGGTAGTGTCACGATTGAATAACATTTATCGGGTTCGAGATGCTTATTTATATCGCCAATTTTTGATAGTGAGGGTGTTGCAAAGATCATTTGTTTTTATTATTTATTTGCACATTCCACGATTTGACAATTCATTAGTGGATTATATTGCTAATCAAGCATTAGATTGGCATATCATTCATTCATCAGATAAAAAGCAAACATAAAAATTGAACTATATAAAATAATATATATATAAAGAATATAATAATATATATAAATAATATATAATAATATATATAACTATAATATATACTATAATTATATATATAATATTTAATAAATTATATAAATATTATATATAACTAAATAATATATATATATATATATATATATATATAAAATATATATATAATAAATATATATATATATATAATATACGCCCGCGTGTACATAAAGTGTTTCAAAAATAATATACAAAATTGAGACTAAAATGCCCATAATCATGTCCAGTATATCTAATGACCTGACTCAGGATGAGTGGCTAAGTAGGTGATTACTGCTTTGGCCACAAGCCAAAAAAGGCGAACCCAGTCGCGTGGCACTCCTACCATGCAACGCTGCATATCCTCAGGAAGATCTTCTATGGCCTCCATTGGTACCCGGTGAGTCAATCTCACCAAGTTTTGTTGGACTGCATATAGGACCCTCTCTGTCTCTGTAGTTGCCTCTTTGGCACCTCTTCTGCGACGCTTGTGCCACGGAAATCTGTCTGGTCGTATCAGACCCACATCTGGAACATAATCATTATGTCAGTGTTTTAATCCCATCAAAAATATCTTTAAGTTCATTTTCATATTTAAAAAACATAAAAGAAAAAATCTTAAAAATTTTTAAAACTTAAAAAATAGTTACCTATCTCTCCCCATTTGGCGTTTGGTGGCAGCATCAAGTCCGGATCTCCTATGAAATCCATGCCAGCATAGGAATAGTCATCCACCACGATGATTTGTTGTTTCGACCAGGAGAAGAACTCATCATCGAAGGCAGTCCTCGACACGTCTCCACCTTCAAGGCGTTTCATCATGTCGACCCACCTGCCCATCCGAGGATCTCGGGGGCTATTGATAGAAACTGATACTCTGGGACGTAGCCCTGGAACCTTCTCAAAGAAGAAGGAGCACAAAATGGTCCCGTATCCAAAATTCTTGGTCTGTCCTTTCTGAATGGAGGACAACTGGCTCTTCATGTTGGTAAGAAGAGGTGTACACCAATCAAAAACTGTAGTGAGACACTCCACGAACAAGCTCATGGATAGTCGTAATGCTTGGTGCAATGAGGCTGATCCATTTATCTTGGCTATGGTGAACAGTAATATCCTCAGGGACAAACTCTCTACATGTTTTATTGGAATCTGGCTTCCAATTTTTTCAGGATGCCCCGAACAGTATATATACACGAAGTCTTCCACTGAAAGACTACCTCGTACTCGGCCAGTCGAATGTACAACTTCTCCTCTCTGGGAGAGACCAACGATAAAGTAAATATCTTCTACCTCTATCCTCAAAAGCATTTGATCAATCATAAAAGCATCATCTTCGATACTCTAGTAGTGGATTAACATTTCAAGCAAGCAAATGTTGGCCTTCATATTTGGCATTTTGAAAAATTTCAATAAACCGCATCCCCTCAATGCATTTAAGACCTGCTGATCATTCATAACTTCATTATCAATGGTAGTATGCTCCCTCTCTCTCCAGGTGATTGTCATCCTGAAAGAAAAAATGATTTCCAACCATTAGTTTTTTGTGTTTAAATTTCAAACCGCATATACGCGGGTCCTTTTCATACACAGTCGTGTGTAGGGCCTGCATATACACGGGTTAATAATATCCAACCCGCGTATACGCCGCATTGAAATTTTCAACATAAATTCCTATGGTAAAATCTCAATAAAAATTTCTAAAAACAATCATAAATTAATGCAAGCTAGAATTGGGGGTTACCTGATGATTTTGATGCAATTTGAGCAGTCCAATTCTTTGGGGGACAAGTTTGCTCTTTTTCTCCACAGCTTTTTCTCTCAACACAAATGGTACAAATGATGAGTCAAAAATCCATTTTATAAGCTTTGAAAATGTCAAATTTTTTCAAAAATTGATTTTTTTCGTCTCATGAATCTTTTAACTTATGAGCTTGGATTGTGGGGAATAGGTTGTTTTTCAGGACATTTTGGACTCTTCTTCAGAAATTTCACATCGGTTCCATGACTGCTGACCCGTCATGGTAGGTATCGTTTACTTACTGACATATAGGTTAGGGAAACCATTTTTTCCGTTGCATTTTGCATACTAGCCTCCATTTGTCAATACACTTGCCATAGGGTCGATCCCATCGTGTTATAGTTAGTAAGCCATGTTCACTCGCCGGTTTTGAAATCATGACACATGGTAGAGCCATCCATTACATGGGCATTGTAGTTAGCACCTCACTGACATTGGTTGCCCATGTTGTTTCATTTAGTAGGCTTGGGGGTCTTCTCTAGTCCCGCCATGACTTGCACGTTGAAGACTCATTCCTCTTTGCTTCATTCTGGCCTTATACACTAGAGGCTCCTTTGTGTTGAGTTGTACTACTGCATTGCATTTTGACCATTTTCACCCTTTGGACTTAAGCCGGTTTCACTCGGACTCGTGTTTAAGCCACTTTTTGATTATGTTTTCTGCAAAAATCAAACTTGCAATCCCTTAGCTTTTGCAACTTGACACACCCTCAGACTCGTGGAAGGAGCATCCCTTTGAGTGTCCTTGACCAACTTTGCCTCCCTACATTGAGCATAGGAATGTTCCCATCCCAAGAACTAGATCATCTGTTTCACTGACACTCGTTCTTTCCACTATACTATAGCATTCTTTTACTCTTTTTCCATCTTAAAGAAAAAGACAAAAAATTACATATTCCAAAAAGAGCGGGAACAGGACAACATTTCCATATATTGTTGGCAGCTAGAGTCAGTTGTGTCGCCCTTGAATAAAGCACTCAAAAGAAAGTCTCTCCTCCATTTGGGCGGGATTTAGTTTGATTTAGGTACACCTTAACCTTGTAAATGAGTCAATTCTCCTCCGGTTAGTTATCTCTTCCAATCATATGGAGAGTTCGTTCGTGCCTCCTACATGATGAGCTTATACAAAGTCATCATATGCTGCCACATAGTCATCATTAAGTCGTGATTTTGTTCAAGGGAAGTTAACCTGGGTTGGCCTCTCTGCGGTGTCCCTTGACCTATTTTTCAATTGGCCATCCCTGATTGTCAGTGTCTTATCTATCATCACATCAGTTATATTGGTCCTTTACTTGTGCCGGTTTGAGAAGGTCTCCAATGACTTCTTCCTGGCAGGCCTTGTCCTTATCGACGACGACATATTGCTCTGAGGACAGGCCTAGAGACGCACCCTAGCCCTATTTTCATTATTGATAGGTCACCTTATGCTCAGCATCAATCAATATCATGGGTCTTTGACTGAGTGGTTTCCCTTGTGTTCGGCTTCAGCGTTCATTATCACACATTGGGATTCGTGTAGTGCCTTGGTTTCCATTTGAACCTATTGGTGGATTCCTCACCTCTTTGTCAGCTTTCATTATTGGTTGGTTCAGAGGGTTTCTATCATGCACTACCTACATCTTGTGTACGCCAGAAACGTGCTTCGGTCCGGTTACTACATCTTTTTTTCGTCTGATTCCTTCCACATCATTGGCCTATGTGTTACACTCATGCTAGATTGATGAAGGATGCCTTAATGCCGTCCTTCTAGTGGATCTTTCCCTATCGACTACGACTCATTGCTCTAGGGCAAAGGTCTAGAGTCCATTTGGTAGTACCTTGGGGTTTGCAGTCATCAGTGGCAGATCCTTCGCTATCGACAGTGGGAAACCATCATTGTCCCATGACTGATAGACTCTTCCAGGTGTTCGACTTTAGCTCATCTATTCGCACTTGTTAGATTGTATTAGGTAACTTGACTCTCATTATCATTATCGGTGAGTAGTCTCGCATTTGTTAACGGTATACATCAATGACTGGTAATCAAACGATTTCTTACATGGTCGACTTCAGATCATTTATTCCCATTGTGTATAAATGTACCACAATGGTCAGTGAAGACCTTGGATTGCATCAACATTCTTTGGTTCACTTGTCAGTTGCTCATGTTGCTACTAGTTGACACCATTCTACATTATATGTTGCAGTCCTTCACAGCGACATCCTATATGCTGGCATTTGAGTTGCGATATAGTATCATCTTATTCCATCATGTTCATTTGGTACTATTGGGATCAATTTTTGACATCATTGATCAGCTTCATCTTTCAAATTCATTGATCATCTTCTTATATTTGATATTCAGACATGTACTTGTTTGATCATGATCAAATGATCCATTATATACTTTCAGTTCCTTATACTTGTATACATAGCAGATCCGCTTGTACTTGATATGCAGACATGCTTTACTTTCTCTGAGCATGGGTATGCCCGCCTCAGACAGTTGTTTCTTTCTGATCTTCTTTTGCTGGCTTGGCAGGCTGAAATCTGGTGAAGTCCTTCTCAGTTTTTTGACAGGTTTCATTTCCATATACTTAATACATTTCGACCATCATGTACCCCTTTTAACCTCATATATTAGGGAGCATCTGTTATAGCTCCAAATATCACTCTTTGTATTTGTGATGCTTGGTTGATGGCCTAGGGCAACCCCTCCTTCCAGACTTGGTCCAAATATTTTAAAAACAATGTTTTACTCCCTGTACGCTACTTTTCCCTGTGTTAAAAGCGTGTACACGCGGGTCAGTTTATACCCAACCCGTGTATATATGGTAAAACACTTAAAAAAGTTAAATTTCCTTAACTATGGGTGGAGATCACGAGTTGTACTTGTTGATTACCTATTAGTGCCTGTGGCCCAACTATTTCCCAACTAAAAAACTAATTTGGCAGAAGTATAAAAAGACTTCAATGGGAAGGCCTTAACAAGGAGAGAAAGGATAGAATTACTCTACTAAGATTATCCCCTGATCAAGTCTGAAGAATCCCTGTGCTTTAAGCACTTCCCCAAGTTCAGGAAACCCTTGTTTCCTTGAGTTTTGATGTTCTCTCATATGCTTGGAGATATCGTGGTATTGGTTATGGAAGGAGGCTGTTGAAGACTGGGACTGGACGAACCTGGAGGACAGTTCCGCTTGGAGCCAGAAGAGGAAGACTGAGGTGAACTCTTTCCATTTTTTTGTTATAGTTTTCTACAATAAAAAGAAACATTGTCTTGTTCCTGATATCAACTTTGTTTATTCATCTGATGTTATTGTTATGGCTTATATATGAATGACTATTTCAATGTATAACTAACCATCTATTTATATGATATAAAGTTGATTTCGCTACAATGCTTTATCTATATGCTGCTATGTGTATTCGAATAGACTAATTTGCAGGTATGAAATTCATCAGGAGTTGCAGAGGATTTGAACCCTGGGTGGAACTACCCAAACGAAGGACATCTGAGTATGTTCATCCTCGCATAGTTAGTTTATTTAACCATGTTCCCTGAGTTGAATGCTTATTTCTTGTTTAGATTTCTCTTGCTCTACTAGGGTTCTGACCCAAAGCCCTAGGGGACTTATTCCCTCAACAAAGCTCTCTCATTATTCTCTCTCTCTCTCTCTCACTCTTGGACACTTAGACTTTCATGGAGCATTTTGGAATTGGATCAAGAAAGGAAAAGAAGGCAAGAGGAAGCAAATATCAAACATGGAAAGGCAGGATCAACTAGCTACAACAGGGTTCATTGTAGGTATCGAATTGCATGTGTATTTTCCTTGCTAGATTTGGCATGCATGGTATTGCATGTGGTTCGTTTCTATCGTAGCATGGGTTTTACCAGGTGTACCAGTGTTTTCAACCTAGCCTTGCCATTTCTGGATAACCATGGTGTGTTGTGGTTCTCATGTTTTGGTTGAGCTAGATTGTTAGATGGATTCAAAGCTGAGTGGGGTGGATCTTCGAATGATTGAGAACATGGCCTAGTGGTCCCTGAACTGGACTGTGGATCACAGTAAAGCCATTGGCCTAGTGACCCCTGAGCCAGACAGTGGGTTGTGGTAAAGCCAGGATTGTGTTGCCTCAGTGGGCATAGGAATCCTTACCAGTGAATGGTAGGATATACGGTAAAGCCAAGAGGTGGTTTTCTCTCTGTTAGGCCTAGTAATCCCGGGTTTGGGATATGAAGTAAAGCCTGGAGAGTGGGTCTCAGTTTAGGGCCGAGTCATACGGGTTTGGATTGCGGTAAAGCCTTAGAAACTAGGAGATAGGAAAATTCCTCACGATGTAGGTGGAGAAATTTGATGGCATTCATGCTTGTTTGGCCTAATGATCGGGTGGAGATCATGGTAAAGGCTATTATGATGTGTTTATGGTGTTGGCCTAATGATCTGGGATGGATTACAGTAAAGCCTGCTTTCTATCGATGGGGGTGAGGTGGTTTAGCGCCCTAGTTGGTTCTTTTGGTTTAAATTCCACATTCATGCTTGGAATATGGCACGAGGGTGAATGGCTGAAGAGAGAATTGGCTCAGCCATTCTATGGTCGAGTTGAACAGGGAAGTCCCATCTCCAATTGGTTCATTACATTTATTAATGAGAAATTCATTCCCTTGATTTTCATGTGTAAATGTATTAATGTATATGTGGATTTTGATGGTTGATAAGTTTATGGTACTTATGTTCCTATTATGCTAGTTATATGTATATTTTGTGACAACAACTATTTATGGTTCTCAGCATGTTTTTACTTGTATTTGAATGGAGGTTGTATCTATGACCTAATGAGTGATAAGGCAACAAATGACATGAGAAAACAATGGTTCATGGCAATTCTCATATAAGTATGAGATCCCTACACTTAATTATGTTATTTACACCTATAAGTTACATATTGATCATATGTTTGACGAAATGCCTATCATGGCTAGTTGGGGTCTGATTAAGGTCTTGACCAACTTATTACTTTTGCATCATTGTTTCTTTGTATTTTTACTGATTCTGAGCTATCAATCCATTCTAGGAAGTGGCCCAGGCTCTGGGCTTGAAAAAGTGGCTTAAATCTCGGGGTCGTTGGCACATAATTGGAAATTTTGGTCTACAGTCACTGGCAGATAGGCATATGAGAGCAACTTTAGGTTATTGGTCACTCCCTTTCCCATAGAATGAGAGCCACTATGACCTAAGAGACCCAGAACAATAGTGAGACCTAGGGATAGGTTGTATGAGTGGCTGACTTGTCATTTGAAGGTTTTGCTGATGATGTTGGATGAATTTGTGTGATGTTTTGTTGATTCCACTTCCTTAAGGACACATAGGAGGTTGAATCTGATCATAGGAGCCTCTTGTCTCATGTTTACCCCGGTTGGCATGGTTACTTATGTGGATATGGGAGGAGGGTGTTACAGAGTGGTATCAGAGCATGGTTCAAATCTCGGACTGGATGGGCGGTGTGCGTTGGTCATGCATGCATGTCAGTTGCATGTGTGTCCCTTACACTTGCATTTCATGTGCCTTGTTAATCTAGGTTGTCATTGATGTCAATATGGCAGGGTTTGTGATGACAAATTCTTTGATACATGATTGCCCATTGATCATAATGCTCATAGCGATGAAAGTTTGATATATGATGATTTGATGAGATGGAAGACCCAAGTAGATTGAATATAT